>CAUYON010127166.1:0-34875 GCA_963573935.1 Arctocebus calabarensis | reverse complement strand
TTTTGATCATACTGTTACAGATAGCCTTCATGGCATTTTCTTGATCACTATATAAAGACATTGATACTCTACCTTTAATATAATCAACCTTCTTGACAAAAGTGTAAAAAGGCTTTTGGATATGGGGTTCTGTAGATCCTACAATTTAAAAAGAAGGCTTGTTTCCTTCAGGAGTCCAAATAGTTCCAATAAGGTTTCTGTCATCTGTGCTTCAAGGGTCTGCTCCTCTTTGGGGTCTTTTTTTTTTTTTTCCCAGTAGGCCCAATGATAAGGTTAACATCATAGCTAATGCACAAATGATCAGTGCAAGTATAAAGGGCAATATTTTAAACTTGTGTTCTTTGTAGTTCAGCAGGTGGATATTCCTGTTATAGTCTTCATATTTTCTCTCAAGTAGTAAAGCCTTAAGAAATCATAAGAGCATGAAAAATTATTGTACTGTAATAAGTAATATATAAGTCCTTTTTACTTTCTGGATGGTAAGGGTGTGTGATAATTTGTTGGGACTATACAGGATGAGCAGGGTTGAAGAAAAATATGAGAAGAAAGCATTCCCGGACCAACAAAAGAGAAGAGTAATGGCAGAGGTATTAACATACACAGTAAGTCTGAGAAAACATTTTCAGCATCCTGCTTCATTAGAATTTAGGATGCATGGGCACATGGGATAGTTCTAAAATGCTAGTGTTTTGAAATGCAGTTGGAGAGTTGGTTTGGAATGAGATTTTAAGAAATCTTATCTACCAAAGCAAGCAATTTGCTTATCATTTGTGGGGAGTCACCAGAAGTTAGTAAACAGAGATACTGGGTCTTTTTTTTATTTTTCTATTTTTTTCTCCGTACCTGTGTTTGAGGATAACACTGGTGTGGTGATTGCCCACAAGGGAAACTGCACAAGAAGAGTGAGTTTGAGAGCTTTAGCAGTTACAAATGGCTTACGAGGAGGAAGCCAGAGATTGAAGCAAATGAAGGGTTCTAGAAACCAGAGCTGTTCTTTTCACTGGTGTGAGTCTTGGATTTGAAATAGAGATGAAAGGTCTCTAATATCAGGATGCCATGGATAACACATTTGAGGGTAAGGAGATGACTGGGGCCAGAATATGGACTTAAAGTCGGTCCTGAGTAGAAGTTGAGAATATAGTCATGGCTGAAGGTTCTAGTTTTAAACTGATGATGAAAGAAGCCAGTAAGACCAAAATGAGCACAGGAGCCTGGGGATTGTGTGTCGGGCTCTGGACTCTCAGGTCTACACAGCAACTCCACTGGGTTATGTATATTATTCGTAGTTTGCCAATGTTTCTCACTCACCTGTAGGCAAACTTTTGTGGTGTGATTAACCCATTCAAGAAAATATGAGATGCTCTTTGAGAAGACATCACATTAAAACAAGGTGTCCTTATGTGGGCTGAATTGCTTTGGGGCACCTTGTCATTGCAGCTTTAAAGAAGGATATCACACTATTGTATTTATCTATGAGTTTAGGTTAAGTGGAGAGTAGAGAACAAAAGCAAAGAACCACATAGGAGGAGAAACTGAGGCACACATGGCCACCAGCCAGCCTTACTGTAGAGGTGAGACTCTCAGAGGGGCACTCATGAGGACTGCACAGGCAAGATGCCACCAATAGCCAGTGAGAATATGGGCAAGGAGAGAATTTGGTCTACTGGAAACTAAGGTTGTATATGAAGGCACTTATAACCGAATAAAGTCCAGAACATATTTGGAAATGGAAATAAAGTAGGAGTTAATGATTTTTTAAAAGCTCATGATTGAAATCTGAAGTACCCAAGTAAACCTATTACAAGAGTATTAATAAAATAACACCTCTTTTTTTTTTTTTTTTTTTTTGCAATTTTTGGCCAGGGCTGGGTTTGAAGCCGACACCTCCGGCATATGGGGCTGGCGCCCTCACTGAGCCACAGGCTCTGCCCAAATAATGCTTCTTTAATTCAAAGAATATTTAGTTTTAAATATATGTATGAAATATCAGCTGTTTACTGAATCCTTGTGAAAGGAAAATGTCACCTTCCAATACACACTGTATCAGAGAGCCATGGTAACAGCCACAGCTTAAACAGTATAAACAAAACAAAATCCCCAAACTCCCATTGAAGCCAGGCATGGTGGTTCACTCCTGTAATCCTAGCATTCTGGGAGGCCAAGGCAGGAGGATTGCTCCCAAGTCAGGAGTTCGAGAGCACCCTGAGCAAGAGTGAGACCCTATCTCTACTAAAAACAGAAAAAAAATAACCATATTGTGGCAGGCACCTGTAGTTCCAGGTACTGGGGAGCTTAAGGCAAGAGGATTACTTGAACCCAAGAGTTTGAGATTGCTGTGAGCTAGGCTGAGGCCACAGCACTGTAGCCTGGGGGACACAGCCAAACTGTCTAAAAAAAAAACAAAAAAAACTACTCATCACGACTATAACCACTTTTTTTTTTTTTTTAAATGCAGAGCAATCTTTTATGGATCATTTCAATTCAGTTAACTCACTTCTTGCCTCTAATGAAATACTTACCTCCAACCTAATTAAAGTGTGTTAGTTTACTTAGTATGAAACAAAAAATTGGATCTAGAAGTGATTAGGAAGTAGAAAAAAATCTCGAGAATGTCAAGAGCTTCTTAGGCTTATCAGATAAATGAAATCATTCGATGGCAGAATAAGAAATAGTGGAGTGATATGCTTGGAAAGCTACATAGGCAGGCTGAAGTTTATAAATAGATTGAATTAATTTTGTTGGGTTGACTAAGAGCAGTCTCAAGAAAAAGGCAAAATCCTTTCACTACACTGGAGTTTTAGTTTACTCATTGTGATTCACAAGGTGTAAAACAGTGGCTTCCTTGTTATAATGTTGTTTGTCCTATCAGGGGATTTGGGGGTAGGCAGAGACAGAAACATATACTGTCTCATTTTAATCTAAAACCTGAAAAGCAAGCAACTGCCTTTTTCTATAAAAGTGCAAACTAAAAACATGGTTCTGAGAATTTTTGCCATGTCACAGATGGGACGCTGTTATAGGTCAAATTAGTGTGTGTTTTTCAATATCCTCAGGGAGATTTAGGTATCATTATCTTTAATCATTATCCAACCAATATCCTGACATTCTGGCTCCTGAGAATTTGACATGAAATTGGGACACAGAAATTTGGGATAAGGCCAATAATTTTTTCCCCTAGTATAGGATAACCATATAACTTATTGTCAGATTTGGAAAGATTTGAAAATGGGATCTATTAGGAATTATGTCAGGACACAATTATAAAAGGGGACCTTACCTAACAAATAACAATCAATGTAACCTGGTTCTTTGTACCCTCAATGAATCAACAACAGAAAGAGGAGAGAAAGAAAGGAAGGAAAGAAAGAAAGAAAGAAAGAAAGAAAGAAAGAAAGAAAGAAAGAAAGAAAGAAAGAAAGAAAGAAAGAAAGAAAGAAAGAGAAGAAAGAAAGAAAAAGAAAAAAAAAGAAAAGAATTGTCTGTAGCTTGGTCACAGACAATAGAGTTTCCAAGTCTAATATATTATATCTTTAGTTGTTATATATTTTACTAGCTGAATAGAACTTAATTTAGCTAACCTATACAGAGGGTAAGCTCTTTACTCTTCAACGGTATATATTTTGTGAAATTATTTGATGTTACACAGCCCTGGTACCTCTGATATTACTAAGAATAGAAACTCATACTTGAAGAGTTAGAGCAATTAATTGTTAAATAAATGACTCTAAAGAGTTGCAAGAGATCACACAATATGGATTTCTGCTCTGTCACAGAAATTTATCAGGTAAGTCCTAGGACATGTTGAACTACAAGGAACGGTCTCCTGAATGATGACCATTGGATTTATTCAGAGATAATTGATTAAACTGTGTGTCAGCAACTATCAGAGAAAATAGAAATACACTATGGTGAGTTTCATTCACATCTATATCTTCCTATTTCCCATATATTTTAACTAAACCAATTTAAACATTACATTTGGGGTTATAATTCAAGCATGAATTCTTTACTCAAAAACTAAAGAAAGTCACTTTACACTAAAAGAGGAAGAAGCAAGTGTTCACTACAAACTGGGACCAAACACCTATATGTAGATAAATACAAGCCCTGACTCTCTGGATGGCTTTTTTTCCCTCCAATATTGAAATTATTCTGCAATGTCAAAGTTGTCTTTGTTAATGTAGTTGCTAATACCACTGCATTCCCTTTTTGCTATCCTTGTAAGAGTGTGAAACAGAGCCCATTCCTTTGAGAAACAGAGCTTAGTCACAGACAGGAGGGTGGTGCAGACCAGCTGTGTGTTCGCTTCTGAATAGTCTCTCCCTGAAGTTTCCTATCCCTTTCCTCTCCCTACGGGTTGGCCCTTCCATCCTCTCACCATCCTGACCCTTTTACATTTTTTTCCAGAGAGGTGTTTTATTTTTTTGACACAGAGTTTCACTATGTCACCCTGGGTAGAGTGCTGTGGTGTCACAGCTCATAGGAACCTCACACTCTTAGGCTTAAGCTATTCTGTTGCCTCAGCCTCCCAAGTAGCTGGGAGTACAGGCGCCAGCCACAACACCCGGCTATTTTGTTGTTGCAGTTGTTTTAGCTGGACCGGGGCCAGGTTCAAACTTGCCACCCTCTGTGTATGTGGCTGGTGCTGTAACCACCATGCAACAGGCACCAGGCCTCTGTATAATTTTTTAATAGCTAGAGTCCTATTTCTTTTTCCTTTGGGCTTAATCTGACAATTATTATCACATGCAATTTTCCACAATGGGAAAATGGGAAGCAGAAGATTGTTCATTAATTCAACACATTGTTGTGGAGAATCCACCATGTTCCAGATACAGGGATCAGCAGTGAATAAGAGAGAAAGCAATTCCGGCTTTCATGATTCCTAGAGGATGAAAGAAAGCCATTCTCTCAGGCTTATCAAAAGGCTGAAATTATATGTGAAACAACCCTTTCCAGGACTGAGGTCAATCAACCTTCTATACCCTGTGAATTGTCTGTACCAGGTATATTTTTATTTTACTTCAAGTTAAATCAATTTCCAAACACCGAATTCTCCTGGTGAAAAGCATAGGGTTCATTCATCCAAGAGAAATGGCAGGCTTTGTTTTTTTAAAGTGAAGTTTAATTTAAGGACTGCTTCTGAAAACTTTGGTGTGATAGGAGAAAGCTTGTCCAAGTAATCAACTTATTAAACAGTCAAGGATGAAAAATAAATTTAAATTACCTTTAAAACACAATCCCAATTCCTCTTCAAATCAACAGAACTGTTCCAAGTTGAGGACAGTTATATAAAAAAGTCAAACAGGAGGCGTTACTGGAAAATCAAAATTAATTTTGTTAAATTAATTGAATAACATTTGCTCCCGTATGCCCTGCCCTGCTTTGTCTGCATGGCTCCTTGAGTTCCCAGTCTACCTCTTGGCCTGATGTTATTTGTACCTTCTTGGTTAAGAGGTACAAAGCCACTTTATGTACAATGAATAAAATCCTAAAAATGATTTGTTCTGTGAGGGTCTGTATGATTTAACATTGCGTAAATATACCATAACTCTTTTAATCACTAGGTTCTTAGTTGTGAGCTGACTTATCCTTTGTCTGTTTCTCCAGGTTAGCTTTACAGCAAGGAACATAACTTCTGACTTAAGTTTTGAAGACTAGTGTGAGGGAAGAGAGAGGGGGAGAGGAAACAGAGACAGCAAAGTCCTTTAAGGAGAACATTTTGAGCTTTGTCCATTATGTCTGTCCACTGAAAGTAGATGATTTGGCTAGGGTATCAACTGATGTGTTACCATATTTGTTGGGTGATAAGCACATCATGAGAAGTGGATCATTTTCCTTTAATAAGAGAGATCAGGTGAAGACACCTAAAGTCAGGGTTAGTCTTGAACTAAATTTCTGCACTCAATAATTCATATCCTGGCCATCCTAAGGTGACATCTTGAGAGTCAGGCATGGCTTCCCAAGAGCCACACCTATCCTCCCACATAAAATCCACCCAATTCTCTCGCCACTCAGTCCACTCACTGGAGCTGTATCTACATTGATTTTCTACTAGGGATTCACAATGAGATGCTAATGGCATCTTAACCTACTATATAGAAAACTTTAAAAATAAAATTGAAAAAGATATTGCTCGACAGCAGTGCCTTAACCCAGAGGAACAGAGCTACTATTTCTTAGTCTGCTACCATTGCTTATTCTCTGGAGGGGTTAGCAGTATTTTCTCCAAAGCCTGCTGTTTTGGTACTTAACACTGACACTCCTAATTCTCCTATTTTCTGTTGTTTAACTCTAGGAAAACACAGATTTCCATTTTGATCATATTGATGCTATTCAGGGTTGTTTTGAGGCCCTTGAACTCTTTCTTTTGGCCACCCCACATGTATAATATATCAAGCAAATTAAAATCCACCCATACTCCATATTAAATATAATTTATACTGCAATTATAAGAGTAGAGTTGCAGTTGACTGGTTGATGTAATGTTATTTTTTACAGCTATTTAATTAAGCATTTATTAATTTCCAATTTGCAGCTTTCATTTTGTAGTTTGGAGTCAATACTCCCTCCCCACCCCAGGTTTCAATAATTTTTGCAGTTCTTTAAAAATCTCACAATTCTTTGGCACAGTACTTTAACGACTAATGGATAAATAGCCTTGATTATGCTAACCTAACAGAGGAGTATATTTTTAAATTCTTTTTTTTAAAAAATAGAGTCATTAAAAATAACCTTTTCCTTTCTAATTAGTACATGCTTTTTAAAATACCAAACCACTTCCTGAAATTTTGTATCTATTCTAATTCTCTAATTATTGAAAAATTGTAAAGTACCTCTCTTCTTCACAGATAATTCTCTTCTTTATTCTCACAACTTGTAATTTAAGATCTAAAGCTACAGTCTTTCTATTTTAAGGCGATTTCTGTAATTTGCTATTCATTGTCCATTTTCTATGAGATTATCTCTTTCAACAATTGGGGTTGAGCATTCATTTTCTAGAAAGATAATTCCCACCCCCTTGATGACAGAGGTTCTTATGACGGCTGTGCGTGGTCCTCCTTATGTTTCTAGACTTTCATTCTTACTAACATACACCTCACAGTACATCTTGCTGCCCCAGTTTGGAAAATGATGCATTCATGCAACAGTGAAAAGAAATCCAAATTTGAATGCAAACTAGTCCGTCTCAAAACATGGGTGCCCTTAGCTCATGAAGCTCAGAATTTTTCACATCCTTCAAGATTAGGAAACATTTTGGTAAAGGCTGAAAACTCATCTCTGGTTAGTTGAAAATTTTTTCCCTGTATATTTTGGCTAAAACTCCGTCTCTCAACTGACAGAGATAAACATGAGATGATTTTCCTTCTCTTCTCTGTCTCATAGTCGACTGGTCGTCTGGGAGAATGCACTTCTGTACTTTCTTAGTAGACAGAGAATGAACGCCCCAGACCAGGCTATTTGCAAAGACAGAACATTTTCATAGAGGTCAGTGCGTAGTGGTAAAATCAGTAAAAGCTTCAGTGTTCATATTAGAAAAACAAATATTTAGACCACTAAACCTAAAGTTTGCTTTCTGATACAGGTTTTCTGGTCTGGTTACATTAGTTTCAGGATGAATCAAAATGAAATGAAGAAGATCTTAAAGAAAATGTATATATTTTTTATGTTTCTGAGGGTCTGGGGGGTCAACATGAATTATACTCTGATTCCTCTCACGTGGCTTTTCTGAAGATGATTTTCATTTTATACTTTTGATGGGCCTTCCCTTTGGACTGTCTACAAAGTTAGGCTTCTCTTCTTTGGAAAACCTGAATATAGTCTTGCAGTACAAAGTACTGGTCCTGCCATCAACTTTCAGAGGATGGCATGGAATTCACAGCAACAAGAAATGTTTTGGAATGCTGGCAAAGGAGCAAAAAACAGTGTCCTCTCCACACATTTAGAAAAAAATTAAGGTACAGAGGACATGGCGTACTACTTATTAAAGGCTTTCAAAAACACCACACCTCAGTAAACATTCCTCAAGAACTCAGGAAGCACTCTGGTCAATGGCTTACCTCAGTGCCCTCAGTTCTGGTTTTAGCAAGAGGGACAATGGCGCAGACACAATGCCAGCCTTGGAGGAGAGACAGCCACGAACGCACAGGCACTCTCCTTTACAACAAGCCCGGCATCCTGTTTCAGGCGCTTTATGATGCTGTATAATCCTGAATGATGTTCGGGATTTGCCGAGGACTCTGTGCTAGGGAACCAAGGCTTGGTGTTTTCCTCTATCTCTGAATTAGACGCTTAGCAACTTCTCTTTTGATCTTCAGTTTCTAATCAGGCTCCCAGACCAACTGAAGCCCAGCTGCCCTGACATGAGTTTGTTTTCTTCACTCCTTAGTTGAAGACGCTAATATGATCACTCTCCAGGAGAGTAACCATAGAAAACCAAATATACAGTGGATCACCTTGGAGCGCCCAGCAGTATTCTTTGCAGTGGGTCAGTGTTCTTTCTTTATTTTCTGCCAGGTCCCCCTACTTTTTTCTCAGTTCTAAATAATGATGTTACATCCTTTACCAACTCTTTTAGAAGGTGCATTGTATATTTTTGTGTTTTAATATAATTGTCGTTGTCATATACAGAAGAGTGCACAAACAATAGTTGCATAGCCTAAGGAAGAATCACAAAGTAAAGAAACACATGTAATCACCACCCGATCAATAGAACATTACCAACATGCTGGCTGCAATTCTCCAGGCATCACCTCCCAAACACTACCCAAGCTACCTTCTAAGACTGTACCTTAATTTTGCCTGCATTTGAACTTTGTATAGTAATTCCACATCTGACTTCTTCCACTTAGCATTATGTTAGATTTGGCCATGCTGTTGGGTGGATTGCCATTAGTTCATTCTCATTTTCAAGTAAAGAATATTACTTCATGTGTATTAAGCAGATATGTCTGTCAAAAAGTTATCTGATATTTGGGGACAAGGGCACACCTGTAACTCTGAATTTATCCACACAAACGTAAACTATGTAACCAAAACGCACGATCTCTATAACAACCTGAAATTAAAAAAAGAAAAAATGAACTACAGGGGATTTCTCTTTGCAAACAGTGAAAATGGGAGGACAGTGGAGCAACACTGTTAAAGTACTGAAAGAAAAACAAAACTGTGATCCTAGAGTTTTATACCCACTAAAAATACATCCCCACACAAGGGAAAGATAAAGACATTGCAGCCTTATCAACAGCTGGAAGACTTCATCAACTGTCAACATGCACTCCAAGAACTGATAAAGTCCTTCAGGCAGAAAGAAAATGATACCAGATGGAAAACTGTGTCTACACAAAGGAATGAAGAGTACTTGGAACGGTAATGATATGGACAAACATAATTTTTTATTATTTAAAAAAAGACCAAGAAGCTACTAGTAAGAAGTATACTCAGAATTTTATTTACTCCCAAGTTGATTCACTCATTTACTTTACTTGCCTGACCCTTCCAAATGTTTAACCTTTACTTTGAAGTAAAAAATACAGAATATACAGCAAGGTGCACATATTTGTACAACTTGATTAATTTTCTCAACTGAATGTATCTGTATATCCACTACTCAGATAGAAAGCAAAATATTAGCAGCACCCATAAAACCATTTGGGGGGCATCTTTTAGTCATTACTTTACTACTTACCCCCAAGTTTTCTTTCTTTTGTATTTTGTGAAAATGACATCTGATGGAACACACTATTTTTGGTCTGGCTTCATTCCCTTAACATTATGTTTATAAAATTCATCCATATTTTTGCATGTAGTTACATAATGTCCGTTCTTATTACTGAATGGTATTCCATTATGTAAATATACCAAAATTTATTGAGTCATTCTATGGTTAATTGGCATTTGACGAATTTCCAGTCTGGGGCTGGAATAAGGATGCTCTAAAAATGTTTATTTGGTGTAGGTATGTAGGCATTTCTGTTGAGATAACTAGGAACTAAGTATCTGTCTAGCAGTGAAATTGTTAGGTCACAAAGTACATTAATAAGCAGTTTGGTGGTTACTGCCACTAAAGTGCCAGTTATGTTCTTGCACCAATTTATACTCTTATTAGCCTTAGATCATTCCATTTGCTCTATATTCTTGACTGAATTTGGTATTGTTAGTCTTTTTAAGTTTACTAATCTGGGAGGAGTCTAATGCTATCTTGTTGGAATAATACTTTACATTTCTCTCATTACTAATGAGAGAAATATTCAAATATTTAATCAAATATTCATATGTTTCCTAGATGTTCAGATACCCATTTTTGTAACATTTTTTAAAAAGGCTCATTGCCTTTATTTTGACTTGTGTTTTTTATATATTCCATATTTGAGATTTTAGATATTAGATAAATAAATATTAGGTATTTACATAGATATAGAGACATATACCTTTGTACACTCCTAATAGTCTGTCGATGAACAGAAGTTTCAAAGTTTAATGTAATCCAATTCATAAGTTGTTTCCTTTGAGTCTAGTGCTTTATGAATCTTGTTTAAAACATCTTTTTCAGCTCCCAAATCATGAAGATTTTTTTTATGTTTTCTTCTAAAAGATTTAATGTTTTACCTTTCATGTTGATCTCTACAATATACCTAGAATTGATTTTTGCCTGTGATAGGAGGTTAGAGTCAAGTTTTATTTCTTCCCAGTTGCATATGCAGGTAACCCAGTATCATGTACTGAGAGATGGTATATTCCCTCCTGCTGTGCAGAGCTCCTTCATTAAAGTTATAGTGTCCGTATATGTGTGAGTTTATTTCTGGACCTTCTAGTCTGTTCCATTAGTCTATCTGTCTATCATTACAGTTTGTCTTTCCTACTGTTGCTTTATACTATGTCTTAATATCTAGTAAAGAAAGTTGTCCAACTTTATTTCTTTTTTTCAAGAATGTCCTTGTTATTCCTGGCCCTTTATGTCCACATAAACTACAATATCACTATTTGGACCTTTTACGGATCTATTATTTGATTTTTCTTGGTTTTCTGTCCAAATTATTTGATGATTTGCCATGTCCAGAGAATAAAGTCCAAATTTCTTATTATAGCATGAAAGTCGTATTGCATTAGCATAATTACTAAAGAGACAATTAAATATTCATAATTTTCTAACTTGCAAGAGTTATTTTTACCACTTCTCATTTGCTACCAAACATCGTGTGTAGTTTAGCATTATCAAATTGCATGTAGTATAACTGTCCACATTGATTTTGGTTATTTTTCTCTCTCTACTGGAATACCCACTGTATTTCTTCTTAAACTTGCCAACTTCTACTCATTGTGGAAAATTTAGTTTAGTCTTCATGTCCTTTCGTTTTCCTTCCCTGAGCCCCTATCCTTATCCATTCCACTCTGTGCCTGTCTCTACCTTGGAATGTACCTTACTATATCAAAGTTATCCTTGTATGTGTTTGCCTTATTTCTTGTTATCTTTTTCATATCTATGCATCATCACCTCATATAATTTCTGACTCATGTCAAGTATTTAAGTTACTCAACATTGATGGCAACCTCTAATCTAGATAATTCTTGCCCAAGAGCAGGCTGTTAAAAAACTCAAAGTTTTATTTGTATATTTGTTAGAGCTATTTCTGTGTTTGACATTAACTTTTGCATCCAAAACAATTGGATGGTGATCCTTAATAATCAATAACATGTGAGTCTCTGTGGTGTTAAAGGTTCCTGATATGCTAAAGAAGCTTGGGCTATAAATCCAAGTGGAGATTTCTCACTCGGAGACACTTAGCAACTTCCCTTTTTGTGGCCTTTAGGATTTCTGGTTGGACTACTTTCTTGGATCTATATAGCCAATATAAGTTCAGCTACTCCACTAAAGAAGCCTGGGCTCTAACTCCAAGTGGAGGCTCCTCTTGGGGGAAAATTAGAGCCCTGCTGCTTCAGAACAGTACACTTTCATAGAGATTGTCAGGCAAGAGAACACTTCAAACAACATCTAATGGAAACGAAGTGAGTGGCTCAGCATCTTACTCTTCCTCCATTCAAAAGATATCCAACAGTGCTGCTCTAAAAGTTCCTTTTCTCAAATTATTTACATAATCTTTCATCAGCCTCAGTGGACTGCATTGAAATCCTGCACAGTTGTAATATCAAACTAGTTTTGAACACTTTGACATCAATGACATATAATGTCATCTTTTCTCTGTGGTTGCCTTTCTTTGCATAAGTGTTATCTGGCCTGCATGTATACATTGTGGGGATAGATCATGTAGGAACAGATTGTGCCACCAGCCAGAAGTGGTTGTTTCTTACAGTCAAACTAGACTCTCCCGAAGAAGTATTTCATTGAAATGTTTGCTTCAAAATGGCTCTGTTCTGCTGCAGTGAGACTTCCAGTTAAAACATTTAATTAGTTCCCAATTTAGACGGCCAGTATGATCAGTCAGCCTGTGTTTTGGAAGCTGAGTTTTGTACATTCCTTGGGATCGGTAAATGAGTTTTGCCCAGCGGATGTGGTCGACTGGTAATAGTTTGTATGCAATTCACATCAGAGAACAGATTTTTCTTCAGTCCCTTGAAATGGATTAGGAAAATGTGAGTAATAAAAAGGTAATATTTCTGTCTTTTCTCAACCAATAATAAAGGTATCTCTAGTCTTAGAAGACACAGAGGCTAGGAAGAATACATGAAAATGAAGTGAGCAGGGGTCTGATTTAAGCTGTTTCCACTCACTTTCAGTCTATTCATGATCTGGATAGTAGCTTTAGACACACTAGATATTAAGTAAATGTTTTTTAGCTAATACAAATAAATTGCACTGTTAGAGTTAGTGTGTGTGTGAATGTGTGTTGTACGTCTGTGAAAAATTCCACTCTTCAGTCAAGCTAACTTTCCTATCTCTTTCCATCATGTAAATCTAGCCTCCTTTATCTGTCTGTACATGATAGGCATTCCTATTTTTTGAGACAGAGCCTCAAGCTGTCACCCTGGATAGAGTGCTGTGTCATCACAGCTCACAACAACCTCCAGTTCCTAGGCTCAAGCGTGTCTCTTGCCTCCGCCTCCCAAGTAGCTGGGATTACAAGCGCCCACCACAACGCCTGGCCATTTTTTGGTTGCAGCCGTCATTGTTGTTGGGTGGCCCAGGCTGGATTCAAACCCGCCAGCTCAGGTATACATGGCTGGTGCCTTAACCATTGAGCCACAGGCACTGAACCAATAGGAATTTCTTACTCAAACTCTACAGTAAATTAACCAAACAATGCCTTTTAGTTAAGGGACCTTTAGGAAGCTGGATGCTTTTAGATCCTTTCCAAGCCAGCTCTTTATTCTTCACAAAACTCCAAATTTATCTGTCATTTTAGAAAAATTCCACCATTTTATGTTCTGGAAATAACAAATATCTTATAGATCGTTGCATTTTCCATGGCATTTCACACTACTGTGTTTTTGACTGTACCCTTTACTTACCCAGAATGCTTTTGATTCTGTATAACAATAACTCAGATGTTATTTCTTCTAAGCATGCATCCCAACTCCTCCAAGGGCCTTTCCTCTGAGCTCCTGTCTTCAGTCATGGGCAACACAGAACCCAACCAAAACAAAACAAAAAAAGGGATAAATGAATACATGTTTGCAACCTCTATTGAATTATCTTCATGGTGTTTCTCTTTATTAGACTATACACATCTTGATATCTAGGAACTCTGTTGTATTCATATTATTCATATGTTGTATTCATTTATATTTGTATTCCAAGAGTCCAACCAAAAGCTTGGCTAGAATATGGAGGTGCTTAATAATTGTATTATAACAGAACTAATGACAAACATTTTAATGCCTTGAAAACAACTAGTACTGGGTCCCATCCAGAGGGCAATACAACTTATTTGAAATATTTCCCAATGTCAGAATTCCCCAAGATGCTGAAGCCAAGAGCTGATAAAAAAAAAAAGGTATGCTGCCATGTGGTATTACTAGTGTACAACTTACACACATCCTTCTGCCTGGTAAGAGAGAAAGTGTTGGTGATTTACAAAGAATTTTTGCTAGTAGACACAGCAGTCTCTCAGAGCTTCAGGAAGTGAATCGACGTGATCTGATAAAAACTTAAAATATGAAGGTTTTTGTAAAAGAACAATCTATAGAAGAAAGTTTGCTAATGTTCAAGATTTGTGGAGAAGGATCAGAAGAGAAGTAGAAGGTAACCAAAGGCTACTGCTTAGAGAACCATTTGAATAGTACCCTAGTAGTTTATTGATTGAAACTCTATGTTTTTTTTTCAAATTTCTCTTTTGTTGATGCATGAAAGTGAATTAAATCAGGGCAGATAAGAAGCACACATGTGGAAAAAATGACTAAATAATACATAATTGATTTGATATAATTTTCCTATTCATTCACAGCTTATTTTAAAAAAAATATGAGCTTTGTAATTGGTAATGGATGTTTGAGCTGAGTGTAAAAGATAACATTCTTGCTTTTAAAGATGTTTTAGTCTCAGTTTCAGAAATGAATGCGAATAAAAATGAGAAGGCTTTATTTAGGGGAACCTCATACCTATGAAAGTATAGATATTTTTAAATGGTCCGGAAATTTGTTTCTTTACGCTAATCGTTTTGTAAGACAGTAAGAATTTTATTTCTTTGTATTCTAAAATGTAATATCTACTCACTGTCAGAACCCAAGAAAGCATGGAAGTCTAGATGCCCATGGAAAACAAGCAGAGGGAAGGGGCTGTTAAAACCAAAAGCAAAATAGTTTAAAACAAAATAAAAGATAAGTACTTCTGAAGAATAAGCTGTATGGAAAAATCAAGGGCCAAATTATGATAAACTCCTGAAGACATCCCTATAGTGATATGGGTACATAATAGGAGATGACCAAATAAATTGTATCATTAGATTTTTGATTCCTTGGTTTTCTGGGTTATAATAGGGATACCAATATTCTGAAGTAAAAACCTCAGTTTTCTATTGCTTTCATGAGAAACACAATTATTCAGAGCTAAGAATATCTTTGCAAAAGCTTAAAAGTAGATATACCCAGGATTACTTGATGTGCTTAGAAAGAAAGAAAGAATCACAGGTTTCCATCATTACAAGTTTTGGCAAGACTGTTATTTCACACAGTTACAAAACAAATCCCAGGTTTTGACTTTTGCTTCAGTAAATTCACACTCACCTCATACGTTTAATATGCATGAGGTTAAAACCAGGACTGCTAAATAGAATATAAATTGAACTTCCCTTTGATAAACATGAATTATTTTCTTAGGTTTACTGCAGATTCACTCAAACATTATGCCTAGAGTTTCAATACATAAAATTGAAGTGGTGATAGCATATTGGTCATCCATTTGAGAGATTGGTGCCATTTCTGGAATGTTCTCTAAGACTATTTATGTTCACTGTGTGAATAGAGTGAAACTAAAAAGACCACCTTCACTCATTTTGGTAACTTTTATATATGGAATATTTAATGGAGTCATAATCTAAAGACATAGAACACTGTAGAGCATCATTGACTTGAGAGAGTATACTTTCCATCTTTGTCTTCTGAAATATTGCCTTCTTGGAAGGTTACCTCCATTCCCCTTTTTTCCTACTTCACTCTTGGACCTGCAGCTTTGGGAAGGAAACTGTCTTGTATTATTTCGTATATGGTTTCTACTCCCCCACTTTCTAGGTGGCACTGGCAAAGTAAAAATTCTTTCACTGGAGAGGGAGGAGTTTTTTCTCCATGTAAACATCAGTGAGAATTCTGGCACATCCATGATTTCCCTGAAAGGGTAGAAGTTTGTTTATATATCTCTGGTCTCTATGCCTGGAAATGGTTGCACTATGGATGCCCATCTTCATAGAAGGGGATGGTATAGACCAAATGGGAGAATTAGGCATTTTCTCATGATTCCACAGATTTGTGACATGTTCAGACACTAATATAAAGATGTTGAGACACTAGCTATAGGCTTTACAGAAATATTTACTGAATTTAAGAGTGGATTTATTTTATTCCTCATCAGTCTGTATTCAGCCCATTTTTGTCCAGTTGCAAGCACTGAGCCCCATTACCTTTGGACAAGACCTCCCCCTTTTCTATTCAGTCTGTATCCACCATGACTGGAGAGAACGATTTGCTTGGAAAGATCATCCTGACTCAAGTGTAGAGATAGAAGAATGACAAGACTAGAAACAATGCAATAATTTACGAGGCTCTTCAAGGATTCTCGGTGAGACAGGTAGTGGCAATGATGTCACAAAGAGGTTAAAAAAGACTTAAAGATACTTAATAAAATCAATAGAACTTCATTGATTGGATGTGTGAAGAGAAATAGTTAGAGATGCCATTTTCCTCTCTGATATACCGATTCAATGGTGCCAACCTTTACAGACAGGGAAATGGAGAGGATCAGGAGTTTGAGGGACAAGGGGTGTTTAAGAGCATTACATTAATGGAGATAAGTACCTTGCACTCTAGATATAGATCAGCATGTAGATCATAACTGAAACATAAGGAAAGATAAGATTTTCCAGAAAGTTAATATAATGGAAAACATAACAGAGCCTAGAATTGAGTGCAGGAAAACACCAAATTTAATGGATATTAGGAAAAACTAGAGCCTCAAAGAGACTGAGGTAGCATGGACAACATTCTTTCTGCAAATATTATCTGTAAATCGCTAAGCATCACTCAACCTTTATCAAGCCTTGTGAAAGACCCTTAAGGAAAAATAAAACTGATAAATTAAAATGAGGTAGAGTAATGGTGATATGGTCTCTATTTCCTAAACTGAGACATATCCTAAAGCTATTTCAGAAATTCCAGACCTTCATCAGAGGAGAAACATCTAGTTTAGAATTAAGATAAAATGGGGAAAGAATAAAGAGAGGGCTTTAAAATTAACAGTACAAAAGATTCATAAGAAGGAATAATAATTAGTCCGAAGGGATGGCCCAAGTTGTTTCCTATTCCTTAGAAAGAGATAGCTAGATTAGGGTGGTTAATGAGCAGTCAAACTGGCTTTCTCTGGCACTTTCTGGTATCCCTGTTACCTTCAGAAAGAGGAGGTAAGAGCAAGATAGTGTGGCAGAAACAAGGCTGCACCAGTGGAAATACTTTCACAATAGTTACTGCAACATCTTAGAGCTACTTCTGGGGGGAGCAGTGGTTCATGCCTGTAATCCTAGCACTCTGGGAGGCTGAGGTGGGTGGATTGCTTGAGCTCAGGAGTTCCAGACCAGCATGAGCAAGAGCGAGTCTCTTACTCTACTAAAAAAAATGGAAAAATTGGCTGGGTGTCTGTAGTCACAGCTACTCCGAAGACTGAGGCAAGAAGAACATTTGAGCCCGAGAGTTTGAGGTTGCTGTGAGCTATGACACCACAGCACTCTAATCAGGGTGACAGAATGAGACTCTGTCTCAGAAAGAAAGAAAGAAAGAAAGAAAGAAAGAAAGAAAGAAAGACAGAAACAAAGAAGGAAGAAGGAAAGAAGGAAGGAAGGAAGGAAAAGAAAGAAAAGCTGCTTCAGTCCTTAGCCTCAACATTTCTTGACTGATTCTCAATACTTGGACTTTTGAGGGAAAGATTTTTTGTTTGATAAACTTTGCCTACCACTTCCTAAACTTATATAGGCTACAAGGACTTGTCTTTATAGACAAATAATTAGACTGTACTGGTCATAAGTGGAAACAGAAAATCTCACTGAATTTATAGTAATGATATAATAATGTAATGGGATTAGCTGGAATGATGATGTCATAATAATAATATTTCTCATTTATTGAGTGTGAGTAGAAGCTGGGCCTTGGGGCAAGTACTTTATGTACAATCTCTCATCAAATCACTGCACCCTTACACATAATCTTAACTTCCAAAGGAAAATTGTCCCCAAATTTACGTATTCAAATATGTTTATTTCTAATGCTACTTATCTTTACCTGAGTATTTTAAGATAATTAATAAATACCAAATTACTAAGCTTTAACCTGATTGGTTGAGTCTATCTATAGTTGCTAAAATATGGTAAAGCTTAAGACTTTACCATATCTGTCAAAAGGAGATAATGTTCCCCAGTTTAGTATAGAAAAATAATCCTTCTCTAGACCTATTTGAACTCAAACCCAAACTTAATGTCTTTAAAATTTTTTTGATGTGACATCGAGGTGTTACAAGTCTGATTATTTTGAAGACATTCATGATGTCTTCAAAGGCATCATCTCCTAAGAAAAGTCATTAAGAAATCACCAAGTCAAATTTTCATAATGATAATTTCAAATTACATTTCTTTATTTTTTTGGAAAGTTTTAGAGTCTACTAACTAGTAGGGAGTAGTAATAGTTCCCCTTGGAAAACAAACCATTGGGGTTTTGATTTACTACATAAGCTTGTCAAACTCAGAGAAGAATCTTTAAGAATTATGAGTACTAGTGATAAATGACATAGGTTTGTAATTATAAACATTTTTCTTGATTGTAGACAGCTGTAATCTTTATGGCTTTGTTTTGTATTTCTTTATATAATATATTACCTTAAAGACAAAAAGTAGAAAACAACAACGTCACATGACCAAAGTTAATAAGAGCAAACATGACCTGGTTGCACTGAATTTTAGAGGCCCATCTGTTTCCGTAAGGCCCCATGTGACTCTTCCATCTCAGCCAGCATGTGTGTGTTCCTGGGCCATTTTCCTTGGCCAGACCTCCTGATTCATCTCTGATCCTGTCCTAGCCTTTTCCAGATGTCCAAGAGGAAATGACAGAGTAAAGTTAGGATCCTCTCTACAATGAGAGCAGTAAATTCTCCTTGAGCCCAGCAATGATGGGTATCTTCACCTTTGCTCATTCTCCTAAGCAATATTCTCTATACCCAGGGATTCAAGGTCCCTGCATTAATGACCCCAAAGTCCACGTGACATTTCCATCTTCAGGTTACATGTCATGGTTGCCTATTGAACATCTCACTGAATGACCCATCTATATGTAACTCAAACTCAGTATGGGCCAAAGAGAACCCCTCAATTTTTCTCCATGTCCTCAAAATGCATCCTTTCCCCCTCATTTTAGTTAAAGGCTTTCAAAGTCACCTACTATCCCACTCACAAGGACTGTATTTTTCAGAATATTTTGGCTATAAGTAATGGAAAATCCTGAGTCCACAGACTTTACTGTGAGTAATAAGGAATTTATTATCTCATATAATAAGAACTCTGAAGTTAGGGTACTTTATAAATAATTAATTCACTGTCTCAGCATCATCATCAAGAATGCTGATAGTTTTCATCTTTCCTTGCAGTCATTCTGGGCATATGTGCCTCTTCTGTAGACTAGTTTGAGTTGCCATTAACAATTTCACATGCTCAAGACAATACCTAGGGACAGAAGAAGGGTTTTCCTACTAATTATAACTCATCTTAAGATTAAGACACTTCTTTTCTCCCACAGAATTGAGTTCCTACTCCTGGCTTTTTCAAGAGAAGTGAAGTCTAGGAAAACAGAAAATGCATTTGGCAAACATGTTGGTTGCCTTTATGTCAGTTTTAACATTATTACATGATAATTCTTGACTAGAGAATCCTACTTCCATCCATCACTAAGTACCTGGTAGCAGACTTACCCTCCTACCATAAACAATGAGAAAGTGGATAGAACGTGGAGCATTGGCAACAGAAAGTGGACAACTGGCAGCCAGAACTGTGATGTCTGAGAGAAGGGAGACAGTGAACGTCCTTGCTTCCGGCTAGATGCCACTTGCTACATGGTACTCACAGCAAACATGGGGTCTTGCTAAATTGAGAACTTCAATTTTTCAGTTTTATGAAGCAGAGGAGATGGAAACTGGTATTCCAGGAGTCAGGGACAACTGGAATTTGCAGAGCAGACCACCAGAGAAAAGAATGCTTTGAGAAAGACCTCCATGTGTCTACATTGGGGTCCTTTGAGCCTGTTGCTGAATACTAAACTGCACACCTGGGGTAAAACACAACTGGGCAGAAAACAGCCCAATGACAGGAAGCAGAACAATTCCTAGCACTCATATACAATGCATGACTGGGGTGAGACGTCTGTCTTTAATCGAGGTACTCTTAAGAGTTTGAGGCTGCACTAAGCTATGATTGTGCCGTTGCACTTCAGCCTGGGCAACAGAATGAGACTCTTTCTCTTAAAAAAAAAAAAAAAGAATTGTCCATGTTCATTTCTCTAAATCAAGCATAGCAAGTTGATCAACTCAGACCATCAAGGGTCATATGCTAATGATTCAGAATCTAAGGTCTAAGTACTAAATACTGTTCTGTGAGTTCTTAAAAATGTCAACAAGCTCCCATTGTCCTTATGTTTCTCGGCCATCGTATCTGATGCTTCCTCTCTTCTTTGAGCATACATGGGAGAAGCAAAGATAGCAAGCTGAGTTGGGTTTCATGGTTAAGTCTGAACTTCCTTAAAGGATCTAAGGAAAATGCAAGCTGATATGGTTTTGTTTGTACTTAAATCTACACAAGGCCCCTCTCCAAAGTTCTCTCATCCTGGCCTTTGCTGACAGCCACGTGCAGAGTCAACCAGCTGGTGAGAATAAACAACCATTCAGGGCCTTTGGCTTTCTGAATGTGTGTGAGTCAAGGAGGGTGCTTGTTGGAGTGTTAAGAAAGAGAAACACATGGCAGCTCTCTAAAGCCTGTTTCTGGAAACCTAACTGGAGGGAACAGACACCCATTGTTCAAAGCCTGCAAAGCAGTTTTGAATCTGGAGTGGGAAATGTATGCTTAGTGAAGACTAAACTTTTGATGGCCTGGAAACTGGAAATGCTTGTAATTAAACTGAAATTAAACCAGGGGTGACAGAGTGCTTTTTGGGTGGAAAGACAAAGGTGCATGAAAGCAAGAAAACAGGGATCAAGATCAAGAAGTTGTCAAATTCAATTGGATCAGGAATTCTCGCAAGAAAACTAAACAAAACACTGGAGAAAACCTGATTTCCCCCGCAACAGACCTGACCGTGGCCATGGAGAAAAAAATCAACTGAATTCTTTTGTTGTAAATTCTTTTTCCATATGGTTATGACCACTTTAACAATACAACGTAGTGCATGGAATTATCAAGGAACTTTGTAATAATAGCTTCCTGTGGGAGCTTGTTCCTTTCTTCCTTTTTAGTTTCTGCACATCTATGAGAGCACTTGAGAAATAACCTAAATCTAGCACTGCCTTTACACGGAAGTAAGCAGGGCCCCTGCTGCCAGCTTTGTCTATCTGAAACACATGGTGCCTTTCCTAGGGACTCTATGCTTAGTACTGGTGTAGCATGACCAGAACCTTGAATATTGCTCTTTTGACCATGGTGTTAAGGCCCCAGAGAAATGATACGCCTATTTCGTGCCCTGTGTCCTAGAGAAAGTAGCTGTGTCTGTCGATGTTGATATTAAACAGAGAAATGGCTTTGGATTGGAGGCAAAATTTTAATAACAGAAGCCCTTAGGCAAGAGAAAAAATATATTCAGTAGCTTATCAAATTCCTCTTCTGAAATACTATAAGTACAATTCATTTTTTCATGACAAAGTGTTGTTTCAGAGTAGTGCTGGGCAACTTTTTAACCTAAGAAGCAAGTTTTCTTACTGCCCTTCACATTCCAATTTGTGGCTCCAGAGACACTCACCAACTAGTGTAGTATCCACAGCAGTTGTATATGGTGGCTGTGGAACATTCTGCAATATTAAAAATTATGTTAATGGCTCATGCCTGTAATCCTGGCAATTCAGGAGGCTGAAGTGGGAGGATTACTTGAGGCCAGGAGTTCAAGACCAGCCTGAGCAAGAGCCAGACCCTGCCTCTACAAAAAATAGAAGAATTAGCCTGGCTTGGTAGTCTGTGCCTGTAGTCCCAGCTTTTTGGGAGGCTGGGGAAAGAGGATCACTTAAGCCCAGGAGTTTGAGGTTGCAGGAGCTATGATGACTATGATAACACCACTGCACTGTAGCCCAGTAGCCCAAGGAACCCAAAGAGACCCTGCCTCAAAAAAAAATTCATATTACTCTTAAATTTGTTTATATATTTTGTTGTTATCCAAGTTGCATAGGCCATCAACAGAATACTGAGACATATACAATAAAAATGAATGCACTTGTCTTTGATAGTTTGATGGCATTCTTATACAAATAAAGATTTTTATGAGTTTCAAATTTTGTCATTTTGAAAATCAAGGTAAGAAGATAAACTGTATTTTCTTTTACAGTGTATTAGCTTGGGTTATAACTTAAAGATTAAGATGTATCTGACGTTTGCTCCTAATTTCACTCTTACATTGAGCCCTAAAACCTTAAGTCCTAGGCTTGTGTGACCACACCAGATCCAGGGCTATCCAAGTTACCAGAGTTGGGCGATTTGGCTTGCTAGTGTTAACTTCTCTACAAGGAAAGAAGGTAGTATTTTCCTAACCTAACAATATTTTACTTATTTACCCAGAAAGTATTATTAGATGCCTTGGGCTCTGGTGATGCAATTTCCTTTCTAAAGGAGATTTTCTTTTCCTGGAAAAATCAGTCATTTTTATGCTTTGCCTCTTATGAAGTCTTGTCACAGCACGTTCTATGTTGTAATTTGCAATACAGAACATGTGCAGAAAAAATCCGGTTCTGTGCAGTGAAACGTGTGGGAAAAGACTCATATTTTGACGGTCAGTCCTTAGCATCCTCAACACTTTTGCAATAACCCCACCTCTTACTGAGCAGGACTCCAGAGATAGTATTTTATAAATTGTGTTTGGGGATAAAATAAGATGTCAAATGAGTCTGTTTGCTTGCATACATTGTACTGTACATGAACACATATATATGTGTATATATATTATATATTTATGTGTGTGTGTTTAAAATCAACTTATATTTGTAAAAAACTAAGATAGTAAGGGAACAAGGAACAAAAAAAATGTAAATCTACATTGAGTATCCAGAAAAATTTCTCTATAACATTAAGTAAAAGTCATCTTTTAAGGCAAGTTGCCAAGAGTAGAGAGAAGATGATGAGTTGTCCTCAAAGGCAAATGACAAAGATGAGTCCCCTGTCTTGAGTGAGAGTCCAATAGCTAGGATCGTGTGTTCATATCTCCTGCTGCTTCTCTTACGTTCCTTAGATGAGATGCTCAACTCTTTGAATGAGCCATCCAAAATTTTGTGTCTCCACTTAATAGGACACTTGCTTCAGGTTCCCAGAGGAGTTATCTACTCTTCCCTTTTCTTTCGACAAATCCAGAACAATTTTGACCTGGCTTGCCACTTGTTTTTACTCAGTTATTTCTCAGTTGATCTTGGGATAAAACCCTATGTCTTTTCTTCTGAAGAAATGTTGAGGAATCTTGAACAGCTCTTTGAGGTAAAATTCAATAAGCCTTGCCCTTCAAGCTGCAACTGTGAAAATGTCACATTTAAAGGTTCTGTGTTTGTTCCCAAATGCTATAGGGTAAACCACTTGGGTAATGTATCTAAATTTTAAGAGAGAATATAATAGACTTCCATCCAAAATTTCTTAAAAGTAGTTCAAAATTAATCATATTTTGAGAAAAGATGGGCAGAAGCTTACATCATTGGGAGATAATTATAGACACCTCCTGTAAGTGTTGTAAAACCAGACTACTGACGTCCATGTTACCCTGTCTGTGTAATAGAGTACGTCATTGGTCAGCTTCATTGTTTTCCTTTCTTTTATATGTTTATTGTATAAAGCTCCTTGAACTGAAAATCCCACAGCAGAATTGCCAAACTGAAAATAATTTTTAATTAAGATATTCATTGCTGTTATGATTTTTTTCTCCATGAAATAATTATTTAGCCAATTGCCTTAGGCCCTTTGGGCTGTTATAATATCATAGACTGGGTGGTTTATAAACAACAGAAATTTATTTCACACTGTTCTGAAGCCTGGAAAGTTCAAGATCAAGGCACTGGCAGATTTTGTGTCTGGTTTTCTGCTTCATGGGTGTTTGTATTCTCATTAAAGAGGGTCAAGGGAGCTCTTTGAAGTTGCTGTTATAACGGCACTAATATCATTCCTGAGGGCTCTGCTCTCATAACCTGACCTGCCAAAGGCCCCACCTCCTAAGAACATGACATTGAGGGTTAGGATTTTGACTTATGAAATTCAGAAGGGATACGAACATTCAGTCAATATCAACAATAAAACTCAATATTTATCTCCTTCTTATCTAGGTTTCAACACCAGTCTCCTATTGTCTCTCCATTCTATCCCCCTTTCTCTTATGCTATTTTATATAGTCCTTTGTTTCTGATTCTCAAATGGCACATCTTTCTTTAGCATTAATTTATCTGTCTCAAGCTATTTTATAGGCATTTCCATTTATTAAATTTTTTCCAATTAGCTTGGTTCTCACTTCTAGATCTTTTCTACAAGGGTTTTCTAATTTCTGTTTCCTTCTAGCATGATGAAAATCCATGTGGTTACTTTTATGTATTTATTTCCTAGATCCTTCTGCCAAATCCAATCCCTTCCTTCCTTACCCCCTTGTCCTTACTGCCAAATAGTAATCAATGAATGTATTTTTACCCACAACTTGAATACGGCTATCAAAGCCAATTAATCTGCATGGCCCTTTGACTGTCCAAGTTTCTATCTTGGCTCTCTTCCCTGCTATCCACCCAATACCATGCCAGATTTGACAAACCAGGGGCCCCTAACCAATGGAAACCTTGTTTCTATGTTTTCCTCACTTAACAACTTTGTTATTAACCAAAAAGAAAACACTTTAATTTATTTTATAACTGCATGTCTAGATTGACAGCACAGGTCTTCACATTTTATCTTCTCTTTTCTCTAAAGAGTTTCACGTAGAAAAACCATACTCTTCTCCCCACCATTTCCTCCAGTAACTCCATTTTGGCTTTTGGAAATAAATCAGGTTGAGTTCTCCTTTCCTTCTAATACTCTTATATACTATTCTAGTTAATAAATCTGGGTTTTAATTGTAGATCTCCTTCTTTACTGTGGGAATTTAATCAGGGGAAAGAAACTGTCCCATGGCACCTGGTGCCTATTTACTTAGAAATGATCTTTTTCTAAAATCGGGCCAACTCAGTTCTCTCTCTCCCTTCTTTCTCCCTCTCTCCTTTCAGATAGGTTTTCTATGTGTCAAGGCTCCAGCCCAGACCAGTGACTCTGCTTATTTATAATTTTCAAAATTTCAACTATCATCAGTAAAGAACCTCAGGCTCCATGAATGCTATAAGTTGTTGCCTATCAGATTTCAGGACATAGTCTATAGACATTGATATAGATGTATCTTACCTCTCAAGTTAGATCATAAATTTCTACAGGATAAGAACCAAGTCTTTTTTTTTTTAGTTTTTAAACCAAATGTCTTACCCATTTCTTTTTTTAAGAAGAAATTTTGGCTCAAAAAACTTAGAGCCAAATATTGAGGCCAAGCATGTGATTGTAATGATGTACATCCAGCCAATGGGCAGCTGCTTGGTGATCTCTGATCTCATGTTCACTTGGAAAAAGTCATTGAAAAAATTTCTCTAAAATCAACTTGGAGAGTTGTGACCAACACTAAAAATTAAATAGCATATACAGAAGGAGAAAACAACCGAGGGAATTACTCCTAGTAAGGATGAGAATTGGTTTTGGAAAACTTATTAGCATATATGCACTGGATCATAACTGATTTCTTTTTTTTTTGAGGCAGATTCTCACTCTGTTGCCCAGGCTGTAGTGCCGTGGCATCATGGCTACAGTACAGCTCACAGTAACCTCAAATTCCTGGGTTCAAGCAATCTTCCTGCCTCAGTCCCCCAAGTACCTGCCATAACACCCAGCTAATTTTTCCGTTATTCAGTAAAGACAGGGTCTTGCTTTTGCTCAGGCTGGTCTTGAACTTCTGAGCTCAAGTGATCTTCCCACCTCAGTCTCCCAGAGTGCTAGGATTATGGGCATGAGACACGGGGCCCCGCCACAAAACTTTGAAAACTATTATCCTGCAGCATGAGGATACGTTCTTGGTTTAAGGTCCTTTAAGTTGTCCAAAGAGAATAGAGGCAAAGATTAGAAAAGGAGCCTACATATAAAATGATGATGCTCCTGCTTGTTAACTCCTCAGTCTCAGATCTAAGGAATTCTTGAGGCTTCATGGGCCTGGCTGAGCACCTCTTTACTTACTTCTGAGCTTTTAGATGAGCCAAAACTCTCTGAGGCAATTCAAATGCTGATGTAAATCTCAGGATGAACACAACTATAAACCTCATTATGAGTTTTCAATCGACTGAATGGGAAGTTAATTTTCATTGGCATAAACTGCAATAAGGGTTAACAGCCTTCAATTTATTTTAGCAAATGTCTGTTGGAACCTCCTTTGTGCCAGGATTGTATGGACTGAAGATACAGAGTTGAATCAGGAACAGATTACACCACAGAAGCACTTCTGTTCTAATACAGGGGTTGGCAAACAACAGCCCATGGGCACATCTGGCCTACAACCTGTTTGTGTAAATGAAGTTTTAAGGAGCTCAGCCAGGTTCATCTGTCCATGAATTATCTGTGGCTGGTTTTGTACAGCCACGCACAGATGAGTAGTTGTAACGGAGACACAATGACTAAATGTTTACTGCATGGCCCTTGACAAAAATATTTCCCAATCTCATCTAATAAAACCTCAAAGATAATTTATTTTCCTATGAGATTTCCATATGTAAAAGTGACAAGTATATCAAGAGCAATGTAATAGCTTTATTTTTATTACTAAATAACATAGATCACTGGTCTGATGGGCAGCCTCAAGAAGTGGCCTCTTTTGGAAACAGTAAGATAAAAACATTAAGATCTTAATGAAACGACATTTCATGCTTTTCTGTGTTGCATATACATATCTATCCCAACCAGAGCATGGATGTCTGACTGCAAAGTTCTAATATTATCAGAAATTACAGGGCTAAATCAGCTGAGTAGTAGATCAGAGATCACTAAGAAGCAGCCATTGGCTGAGTGGAACCTGCTGTCATCATATGTTTGGACAAAATTCATTTGTGAAGTTAACTTAATTTTATATTAAAATTGGAGTTTCCCAATTGTCTTGAAAGTTCATGTTTACTAGCACTACGCCTATATTTCTATATGATTATGACCCACTAGAGTGACAAGTTCTGCCTTAAGATGGATGGGGCTTATGTGTTCCAGATCATGCCAATTTCTACCATTCTCTGATGTTTCCCTGACTCAGTTTAAGTACTAGTTTCCATTTACAATATGTATATATTGTTATTTGCCTCAAAAGAACTTTCTCTGTAACAATTCTGTTTTTTAAAGTGGGACAACAAAAGATTAACCAAGAAGATTATGTTTAAAAGATGAATTTTCTAACAGTCAGCTCTCAACATCTTTAGGGGGTTGGTTCTTCAATATCTTTAGGGGAGTGGTTCCACGACTTACACCCCAACCCACAGATGCTAAAGTCCAAGATAGAAAATTATGTAGAATTTGCATATAACCTACACACATCCTCCCAGACACTTTAAGGCACCTCTAGATTATTTATTATACCAAATATAATGTGAATGCTATGCAAATGGCTGTTGTGCTATTATTTATTTATATTTTTTCAATTGTGTTGATTTTTTGAAATATATCTGATGGATAGTGGATTAAATCGGAGGGTGTGGAACTACTAATAGAAAGGGCTAGACTGTATTTAATACTCAAGCAAAGCCTGTACTATTTGCAGTTGCTGCAATCACTTATGCCATTTCCTAGCTCATGTAGACATGACAGTTTGAGACTAACCTTTTAAAGAAAAGCATCTGGGCAGGTACGCATATTTATTTTAGTGGTTGAGGCACGTGATTATTGAACAAGCTTGGAGACCATTTGATTGGTAACCAGGAAGGAGCTCTGGTTCTGGGAGTTCATCACTTCCAAGCCTTCTTTTTACAAAAATAGCATCTGAAGGCTGCCCCTGACCCCACCCCAGGTGGGGTGATCTCAATGACACAGGCAAGTCAGTGGCTGAAGTCAGCTCTCCTAACTCCCACTCCAGGGCTCTTGAGAAAAGGAGATCAGGATGGTGATCAACAAATCCCCTGACCTAGCTGGGCGACTTGGAGGAACCTGTCACACTTCTTTCTCTGACATAGCACAAATTTTAATTGGTGGCAGCCAGGACAGTTTCTTAGTGTGTGTAAAAATCATGGCATCTGATCAATTTCCCCACTTCCAGTAGAGGTCGCCTGGCAGCTGCATTGCTATTGGCCAGCTCTCACTGGCCAGCATCTGCCTTCTTTTCCTGTGGAAATAAAATCTACGGGCAGGAGAAAGGACATATTTGGTAATGTTACACTCCTCAGCTTCCTGCTTGGGCTGTCTCAGCTGCAAAATGTCAAGGGAAAAAATATCCATCCAAGTTGGAATGAATTCCAGACAGAGCCTGATGCCTGCGAATTTGTCAGAGGGAGCCAAGTCCAGAAAAGCAGAACATGAAGAAGGTTCATTTATTCGACGCTCAAATAATCAGACACTCTGGTATTTATGATTTTCCCCATTTCAGATGGTCTGTAGTTCACAAGATTCCCCTCCTTTTACCGCTGATTCTGAGCTTCCTTTTAAATTAAACCTCAGCAGTTATAAAAAGACTCTCACATTACTTGTAAGCCACAAACACTACCAGGAGACACTCTGTTCATACAGGGCGGTGGAGGGCTGAAGAAAGGCAGCTCTTTTTGATTATTAGTCTGTGGAGGGCAGGCCAGGAAGTCGGGCTCACTTCACCTTGACCGCACCACAGAAGTCCTCATCTAGCTCCCAAGTCTGTGCCAAGGCCTCCTGCCACTCACAGCATAAAATATGATGATCTTTACTAAAAAGCACTTATTTCTTTCTATGGGCTTTCTTTTTTCATTTTGGCTTTTCTTTCCTTGGGGATGGGGGCATGGAACAGCCAGTTTATCCCGATGCTCCCAGTTTGTAAATATCCCACCAGGACTGTTTGTAAAGTTGAATTTTTGTGAGGTGGGGGAGGGCTCTTAGTCCGTCTCTTGACATTCAGCACGTTTTCTTTCTCTTTCAGAACCATTGCCACATGTTGGCCAAAAGATAAGGAAACTGAATTTGTAACCCAAACCTTGTTAAATTGCTACATACACATTTTCCGTTCTTCTTGCTCTTTATTTCTAAAGGCCACAGTGTGTGTTTGCACTTGGTCACCTTAAATCCTCACTTGGATTCCCCAGGAAGCACAGAGACATCCAAAAATCAATTTTAGTAACTGGTGGAGGTGCCGACAGGAGGAAGGGGGTGTTCAGTCTGAACATGTGGTCTCTATGAATGAGGGTCTTTTTTTTTTTTTCTCCTTTTCCCAAACTGTCCAGAGCCTCTACACTAGCTTTGCTCCTCAACAGTCTAGGGTTTGTGCTACTTCCATGGTGATCAACTGTTAGGTCATAAACATTTGACTGTGGCATCACTGGATGAGTCAGTTGGGAGGAAGCTGGGCTGGAAATGCAGCTGAGAGCTTCTGTTGACAGATGGATGCCTTTTTCATCACAGCCCCCGTGGGTAGAGGGAAAGCCTTGCCTTGCCTGGCCCACCCCCACCCCCATCCTGTCCCTGGCCTTGAGTCATAGACTTGGAGTGCTCTGGAGGAACGAGCACCTCTTCCCGCCTCTCACAGGACACCCGACAAGACCAGGAACAGGACGGGAGTGAACAAGGGAGCCCTGTCATGTCACTCTTTTATTACTTTTTCTGAGTGACAGCAAAGTAAATCTTTCATTTCCTTTTAAAATCCTGTACAGTTTTCTCCATAAGCAATTTATATGGTCAGCACCCTCTGTCATGTGTGTCTATCTGCCTTGTGTGTGAAATGGGGGTGATAAGAGCTCACCTTTTGAAAAGCAGGGTGGGGGTTGGGTTAGACAATATCGTAATATCCCTTTCATCAGTTTTCCTGTCTCTATTAAGCCCTGGGTACCACTAGAAAGATTCCCTTTTGTCAGAGTCTTTTAAACTCAAGTCTTTGAGTTCACATTTCATTGTGGAAAAATTAGTTTCATATTTCTAAATTTGGGCATTCAGAGGGTGCTATGTAGACTTCAGCTGCTAAGAAACTGGTCAGCAAGAGAAACAAGGTCCTGTCCTGGGACCACTATCGAGAACAGCTCAGTATCCCTGCCAGCCTGCACGCCTTTATCATCCACTCATTTTAGACCTGAGAGAGAACATTCCTTCGGGGGATCAGTTTCTGTCATTTCCCTGGAATGCAATGTAAGAGCACAGAAACTCTAGTACAAGCAAATTTACCGTGGCTCAGATTAATAACAGATAACACTTGAATGGTCTGCCCTAGTTGTGTGTTCCCTCTCTCCTAAGGATACATAAAGGAAAATAAGTTGAAAATCAAGCAGGAAGACGCAGGCCAGACTTAACTAAGAACTTCGGTCATTAAGGACACCCATGAACTTGGTGAAGTTTTCCTCCTGAGGAGAGTCTGATTAGCCTTGAAAAGCATATTTGAATGGTGAAGATGGAATCCAGACTGGAGTTGGGGACAAGTTGGATGGTTTCCGAGGTTTTCTCCAAGATGTTAAGATTCTCCAAGTTGTTGAAAAGTGACTCTGTGCATTACTCACTGCTATTAAGGTTGTTATTTGTGGTCAGGCCTCGGAGAGATCTAGGCTTTTCTTACATAACAAAGTCAGATTCTCCTTGTTGGAGGATAACCCAGGAGTCATTCATGTCACCCCTCTTGTTTCACTAATAAAAAAAAAAACAAGACAGAGAGCCCTTGTGTTCCTTTTGCTGTGTGTTTTATTACATTATATTTTCACTAGTAATAAAATCTATGTAAGGTATAGCTCCCTTTCTACCTTCTTGGGCCACCATGGACCTTGCATCCTAGAAATGCTTTTATAAGAATTTTGTTTATGACATTAGCTGTACTGAAACAGAAATATGAAAAACTCTGGGGATTGGTGTGGCTAAATACGATAATTGAGAAGAGTAGTTTTGGCAAAGTGCAAAAGTGGAAATGCTATTTATATGAGCTCATTTCTGCTCACTGAAAAAATTAAAAAAATAAACTCAAGACCCAACAACTTTTTCCTTTTCATAGCCCAACATCAGAGGCTAACATAGCAACTCCCCAAACAAATCAGAGTCATTTATTTCTTTTCCCCAAACTCAGGTACTTCTATGACACAATGTCAAGTTATTAACTTCCTTTAGAAAAAATTCCATTTTATCTTTATTTAAAAAATGCAAATTCCTACCTAATTTTACCTCTGTCTCGCTTTATAGCCCTTGAAATGGGTAATGCTACCTCATGGCCAATGCCATTCAGCAGGTCTAACTTTCGAGTTATGAATTCTATTTTTCTTCTTTTAGCCTTGAAGAGTGATATGTCCACTTCATGAGTTGTTCCCCTGGATTTCTCCACAGAAGCTGCATTTGAACAGCTTCCTCGGCTCTACTATCGATCAGAAGTAGCCTGATAGATTCATTTCCTTATGAGTGACTTTGGGAAGCTAGCATTTTTAACATATGAGAAGTAAAATAATTATATTAAATGAAAAATTTCTCGCCTAAAGTTGATATTAATATTTTCTGGGTATGGGTGTGTGTGTATGGAAGTGGGTGGGGGAAGAGACAGAGGAAGAGAGAGAGAGATTGACTTTTAAGGAATTGGAAGAAACTTGGCAAGTCCAAAATATGCAGGGTGGGCCAATAGGCTAGAGACACAGGGAAGAGGGGAATTTGCGTCAAAGGTGGTCAATTGTCAGAATTCCTTTTTGCTTGGGAACGTCAATCTTTTTCTATTAAGGTCTTTGATTGATTGGATGAGACCCACTCACATTATGATGGGTGATCTGCTTTACTGACAATTTTCTGATTTAAATATTCATTTCACTTTTTTTGAATTTTTTTTTAATTTCATGTAACTATGAGGATACCTGCAATTTAGATACAGTCCATTTCATTATTTTTTAATTACCTTCACAGAAACACCTTGAATAACGTTTGACCAAATATTTGGGGACTATGGTCTATCCAAGTTGAGACATAAACTTAACCATCATGTAAGAGCTGGACGCAGTTGTAAGCACTATGGAAATAGCCGTTATCTCAGGGAGTGTATATGCTAGTGGCCCTGAGAAGTCAGACACATTGCCACAGACTCATCCAAAACCACCCGAAGTTAAAATCAACTGGTACCTTTCTTATCCTCATTCTCTGATAGTGATGATGGTGATGGTGGTGGCAGACTGAGAACTCTTATACATTATAGAGTTAGCTTGTTGAGTGTTGACCATGCTAGGGTTGTAGGAATCTTCCTGAAGAAAGCAAGGCCCTTTTCTTTATCTTACCATGACTGGAGAAGAAAAGACAATGAATGAATGGTGCTTTTCCTAATACTATTTGAAAATTCTATAGGATATCTCAAAGAGCAGAATCAGACTGTGCAGCCTTAATGTCTAATTATAAAACAGGCTGCAACATCAAAGAAATCCAGGTTTTGTGGTTTGCTTTTTTGTTTACCTGCAAGAGAATTACCTAAAAGCCTGAATATATATTACACATAGTTTGGCTACACTTAGAGGAAAAACTTGGATTCCTAACTTTTATCAAACAAAGAATCTATTGTCCCTTTTCCATTTTGATTGGTAAAGCACAGAAGCTTTCCATTTACTTTTGACTTTCTTATTATTCTATTTATTTATTTTGCCTACAGTTTTTTTTTTTTTACTTCATTACACCTGTTTTCCTGTGCTCAGTAAAATCACTCTTTATCCTTGGGAGAAAATAAGAGACAAGAAATGACAGCCATGGAATCTTCCTTCGGATATGGGAACAGAAATAACTCTCAGAATAAATAGTGGCCACACACAGGTAGCTTCTTCATAAGGTGACCTGGTGATTTCACAAGATAGGCCTCACCCCACCCATCTGGGATGAGCAGGACTCAGGCTGCTCCCCTCTCTCAGAATCTATAATTATAGTACAAAGACGAAAGTGTGCCTATGAAAGCAAACTTTGTCCAGATCTCAAAGTCACACTCTACTTTTCCAAATTACCTCAATTGGCAGTGCATATTAGAAAGAGTCATGGAATGTCTCTGGAAAGATACATAGAAGACTGGGTGAACATTGTAGCCTCCGGGCCCTGGGAGCTGAGTTCAGGCAGTGGGGAGGCTTCCTTCTCAGCATCCACTCCTTGGTACCACAGGAAATGTAAAAATACACACACCATGTACACATACTACTTCCTTAAAACTACCTACCTACCTAACCAGCTAGTTAACTATCTAATTAAATTAATAAAATGTAAAAAGAAAATCCAAATAATGTCCTCTGTTGCTATTTAGTTAACTGTTCAATCTAACTCTTAAATGAGTTATATTTTGTTGCTTATCTTTTTCTTTTTTAACAGAAACTCTATACCGAAGCAAAACTGGCCTCCTTGTTCTTCTCTAAGCATGCCAGGCACATCCCAGCCTCAGGTTCTCTGAAGAAACAGTTTCCAATGCCTGGAAAATTTTGCTTTCATTATAAGCATGGCTCACTGCTTGCTTACTGTAAGTATTGCCTCAGATATCACTTTCTCAATAGAGCCTACCTTGATTGCCCTGTTTTAAACTGAAACTTACATCCCAGATTTTCCCATCCACTTTATTTTGTATGGCAACTATCTTCTTTTACAGTTTGGTATAATGTATGTATTTAGCATCTTGATTGTCTGTATCCCAACTCTAGAACCAAGTTCCACAAAGGCAAGGATGTGTCTTTTTTTCATTATTGTTTCCCTACCACCTAAGTACTGCCTAGCACTCCTAGATTGTTAGGGAATAATTGCTGAATAAGTGGAAGAATTAATGAATTTTGGCTTTTAAATTTGTTATATACTTGATTGAATATTATTAAATGATTTGAGACTGACACATCTAGCTTTAATTAACTACTAAAAATCACTGTTAAGTTTTTCAAAAATGTTCTTTAATGTCTTCCCTACAAATGGCCAAAGGACATATGAAAGGGTCCTCAACATCACCTATCATAAGGGTAGTTCTAATTGAAACCACAATGAGCTACCGCCTCACACACCTTAGAATGACTGTTTCCAGAAAATAAAAGATAACAAATGTCAGCAAAGATGTGGGTAAAAGGGAATACTTGTGCAATTTTGATGGGAATGTAAACTGGTACAGTGGTTATGGAAAACAGCACAGCGATTCCTCAAAAAATTAAAAATAGAACTACTCTTGACCCAGCAACCCTACTTCTAGATGTTTATTGAAATCAGGATCTCAAAGAGAGATTGCACAACTATATTCAGCATAGCATTATTCACAATAACCAAGACATGGAAGCAACCTAAGTGTCTATTGGCCAAGAACTATATAAAGAAAATGTGGTGGCTACATACAATGGACATTTTAAAAGAAGGAAATACTGCCACTTTGACCACCTGGGTGAGCATGGAGGACATTATGCTAAGTGATATAAGCCAGGCACAGAAAGACAGATACTGTATGATATAAGTATGAATCTGAAAAAGTCAAATTCGTAGTAGCAGAGAATAAAATGGTGGTCACCAGGGGTTGGGTGTGGGGGGAATAAAAGATACTGATCCAAATGCACAAAGTTTCATTTATGCAAGATGAGTGAGTCCTAAAGGTCTACTATAGAGCAGACTGCCTATAGCTGAGTACTATATTAAATACTTAAAATTCTGCTAACAGTGTAAATCTTGTAAGTGTGTGTGTTACCAAATACACAAGAAAGAAAGAAAGAAAGAAAGAAAGAAAGAAAGAAAGAAAGAAAGAAAGAAAGAAAGAAAGAAAGAAAGAAAGAAAGAAAGAAAGAAAGAAAGAAAGAAAGAGAAAGAAAGAAAGAAA
>CAUYON010127164.1:0-11966 GCA_963573935.1 Arctocebus calabarensis | reverse complement strand
AATGAACAGTATAGTATGTATGCCTTTTTATTTATTTATTTATTTGTGTCTCAAGGGTCTTTGGTTTCAAATCTCAGTTTGGCAAATTACTAACTGTGTGACCTTTGGCGAGTCACACGTCCTTTCTAGGCAGTGTTTTCTCTTCTGAAAAGGGAGAGTGTAATAGAACCTATTCTTAAATGGTTTTGGAAGGACTAAATGCAGCAGAACTAGTAAAAACAGTTGGTGCATATGAAGTGCTGGTAGGTTTTAGTGATTATCATGCCATACTGAAATTGTTTGTTTATGTCTTTTTGCTAAGGTGGTAAGTCAACTTCAAAGTAGGTTCATTTGCTTCTGATCTTTCTATCACAGAGACTACAATCATTCTTCAATCAGGTTTTACCATACAATTGAATTTATATAATTAGGGTAAAAACAAAACCAATTGTTTACTCTGGCAAGCTTTTCTTTTGGTTATTTCTAGCTCAGCAGGACTTTAGTAGCTTTTCCTTCAAGTTTTAAAAAAAGCAGTTTCTCATTCATTTTAACTACAGGATATTAGGATGGTCACTTTGTCATTCAAACTGATAAATATATGACAAATACAATGAGGCATTTTTATGAATAATTGGTGAATGAGGAATTTATTGGCAAGAAATAATCAGTTAATGTGAATGTAAATAAATTCAGCCACAAAGCACAGGTGCAAATTTCTGTGGATATCATTCACCTTGACTTGCGGCATACTTTATTTTCAATTAAAAGGCAATGAAAAATAAAATCAGCATGACGTTAATCCAGCTTTAATGTTCACTGCCTAGAAATTAAAATTTATAGTTGGATATCAGGTTTATATTTGGGAGTAAGTAACCAGTAAGTTTTCAATAAGAATATTTATTTCAAGAAAGTACAGAATATTACTTGTTAAGTTCGTAACCGAAGAAATTTAAGAAGTATTGAATTTATTGTCCTAGGTAACTTAGATTTTTTTGTGTCATATCTATTTCTGAATAAGTAATCTTAATATGACTATACTCACATAATATTGAGAGTGCTCATATGAAAATCTTATGCAACAGTATAAAGAAAATTCCTTTAAGATATAAATATCACTACTAGGGTATCAAAATTTAAATGTTTGTTTTAATAATATCAGTAAATGAAATAAAACAAAATGTACTAATATAAAAGGAAAACTGAGATTCCCCTAAAGAAGCAAATCAAGTCATGTAACCATAGACAACTCTCACAGGACCCGAGACAATCACATCTCCTCGGCCTTTCTATGCCCTCCTATAGAAACAGGAGGTTTAGCTCCATCTGTCACTAATTTTCAGAACTAACATTCCATGACACTTTGAGTAATCATTTCTGCCCAAAGAACAAACTAATAAAAAGGGCTTTACGATTTGCTTTAGCTTCAAGTTCTAGGATTCTCGTCTCATGTCTAATAAATTGAAAATACGCAATAAAAGTAGATGTTATTATCTAATCTCTACGGGTCAGTGATTGGTTTATATATTAATACTCTGTAAAATCGCATGGTACTAGATGCATTTTAAAACGTCTTCAGTCTCACAAATCACAGACTCCATCATTTATGCCAGATCTTTTATTTATAACTGTTGAACTCACCAAGCTCCTATTATCTGAGGCTTTTATTCAAAGCACTGTGTCCTTAAATTTAACATTTTAATTTCCCTTTCTATTATACATTTTTTAGTTCCCCAGTGGTTGTCAAAGTAGATAGACATCAAAAATTCTACATTTGGAAGAAATCGCTACACTTTTTCCAATTCTGGCCTTCTCCCTACATGCCCTCTGAAAGCAAAAGAAGGCAAAATTAATAAAGAAGGTATGTTATTGGTACATTGTAGCTTGTTGGCATTCAGATTTCAGGATATAATGATGATTTCCGAACATCTTTCGTCTCTAAAAAGTGAGGATTGTAGCCAGCTCTTTAAGAATGCAGTTTTTGAATTGGTTTCATATATTAAAACACATAGGCATGTATCATGCAATGAGAAAGTGCCAAGTGCACTGGGTTAGTGCAGTTGTTTGCACTGAAGGATTATTTGGCAGAAGTTGGCACATTTAATAAGTGCTCTGATTCTTTGTAAGATTGAAAAAAGATTTTGTAATTTACTCTCATCTCTGGAAATTTTCTGAAGGAAGATAAAATAAATAAACATAAGATCATTTTCTATGTTCCCAAAGAAAAGACCACTTTGAACCCTTAGGTTTGTCTATGGCCATAGACCCAAAACATTCCACTGGCACTGAAAGCTAGAAAGAACACAAAGGAATATCCTGACGCTTTCTTTGCTACCTTTGATTGACTTTTTCTCCCGATTAAGCAGGAAAAGTTACCATTATACTGCAGACTAAGTATATCAGCTGCCTTGCCAACATTAAGTAACTGCTCACTCAACTTATCCAGCCCCCTGAATATAAGGACTCATGACACATACACAATTTTCTATGAGGAAAAGCAAAGAGTTGTGCTTTTCAATTAATTATTAAAACTTGAAGTCTCCAACTTTGGTTCATCAGAATTGAGGATTATTAAAACATACTAAGCAGTGAGCAAAGTACCTATTTCATGAAAGGTGCTCATGCACCTTACTAATTTTCATGCAACAAGGATGATGTAGCAGAATTGGGATTTGTTTCAAGTTGTCTACCATCTAGTCCAAAGTTCTTTACATACCACAATAGTCATTACTGGCTGTCAGGGTATTTGTCCTGGTTAAGACTATGAATACAGAGACGATGTTTCTAAATCATTATGGCCCATGCTTTGTCATTTTTAACACACACGTTCCCCTGTTTCTGAAACTAAATTATAAACCAAATGATAGGAATTGCTCTCCGCTTTACCATCTTCCTGCCTCTTTCCCCTTTCTTCTTTCACTTTGTACTCTCTTTCTTTACTTCTTTGCTCCTCATAATAGTTATTCATGGTGCAAAACATACATTAGAAACTTACTAAACTGATCAGCTGTGGTTTATGTTTAGTAATATAACAACAGAGTATCACAAAATTTAGAGAATTAGAAATAATTTAGATTCATGCCTTATTTTATAGGAAACTGAAGTCTGGAGGGTTTTTCAAAGGTTACGCAATTAAATTCAGATTTCACAAAAGCCAATTTACATAATCTGCGCCTCCTCTGTCAACTGAACAATCAAATCAGGAGGACACCTTTCCAAGATCATCACACATATTCTAAATTTTATCATTTGTTCACATTCTTTGCTTTTCTTTGCCCCCTTAATGAAATTTTCTCTAGAGTAGTTTCATTCTGCTAGTAATTTTCCATTCCTGAATTACGCAAAAATCTAATTTTACAATCGCCTTACATTCTTCATATCTAGGTAATCCAATTCTAATTTGTGGGAAGGGTAAAAAAAGAACATATGAATTTGGGGTAAGAATTATTTTAAACCATTATATATAAACCATTTTAATATCTGATATGTGGAAGTAATTATTTTAAAGCTTGATCTTATAGTGTTTTTCTCATGAGACTTTTATGAAAAATAAGTTTATACCTTTAAGTTCTGCTTTTAGAACAACTTTCACATGGCAAGCACTGAATAAACTTGAGTTATCTTTGAAGAGAGAAGTTGAAGACTCAGGTGACCATGAAGAGAGCAAGACTTAGTGAGCCCAACTTCACCCTTAGCCTCATCCTGTGAGTCCCACTCTCCTGAGTTTCAGCCCTGACTGTGATATTAAGAAGTTGTGTCTGTCTTTCTGATACAGTGTTAATTTCTTTAATTTTTCTACTGGTGGACAGTCCACCAATAAACAAACACCTTTAGGGAAAATAAATAGCATGCATTTAAAATGAGAAAAATGTAGGAATAACCTTGAGAATCAAAAGGTCATTATTATCTTTGAGTAAGAAATGAGCAAATAAAATACACTTTTAATTTAAAGTTAAGTTTTACACTCTTATTTGATATGGTCCTTTGGTGTTAAAGGGGGAAAAGAAAATGACATAGTAATTTATGATTGACACTGTTAAAGTTTGGACATACCTATTGAAAAACCAATTTGGGTTAATTCAATGTGTTCATGGCATTGCATTATTCTAATTATGTCAGCTAATTAAAATGGTTAATAAAGATGGCCACCCATAAAGCAGAATTCATACCTCAAACTTGACAAAGCGCAGTATTTAACCAGCCTCTTATGGAACGGGGCATTTTACATTTTTCAAGATCACTGAAGTTCCCATTTCAATGCCAAAATGTCCTTTAAAAATTATGTGAAAGATAAACATTATTCTAAAATCCATTACATGCACTTCTGCCCTACTTGCATAGAGTGGACCACAGCTAATTGTAATTTATGACATAGGAATATCATTATAAGCATTAATTACTCTCTTGTGTTTAGTTATGCTGAGTGGAATTAGAATTTCTGCCACTCTTGTCCAGTGTCTCTTCACATTCCTATTGTCACTAAACTTTTAGTAAAATCCTCCCCCCCTACCCTTAGGTTTCCTTCAGATCCAGGGTGCTCTAAATCTATTTGGCCATGCAAAATGTTTTGAAATATAATGCATTTTTGAAACACAATCAGGAAGCCATGGGATAAAACATGTTCCTGGATTAAAGCAAATATATTTAGAGTTACACTGATCAGCATTTTACTTTCAAATTTAATAAAAATGTTTATTAATATGACAAAGACATGAAATTGTAAGTTAAGGCATATGGCATATACAAGCTATTGGACAGAGAGGTGGCAAAACTGTCTAAGAATCAAAACAGAAAAAAACAAACAATTGTTTAATGTTTCAAGTAATTTACTCTTAACTTTGTGATGGAATTTATAAATGATACATACTTTATTAAATCAAATTTTCATAATCTAAAGTACTTTACACAAATGTTCAATATTTGTCATATGTATAATATATTGTAAAAGGATAATAAATTGCGCTATTAAAAAAATTCTTTTATTTAAGCTATTTATTTAGTATGTTCTCTCAGAGCATCCATTAACATTTTACTTTATATTAAGAGTATTTTAGAACACGGTTTAAGAACTACCAGTTGAAGTGATGATTCGCTTTAAAAATAAACTAACCAAGGTGATTTAAATTGTAGGCAGGATATATATCTGTAAGAGATAGATACTTCAGCATTTGAGTCAAAAGCCTTGAAATAAAAAACAGGAAGTTCCAGAAAAAACCACATGTAACTTCCTATTCTGGGCGCTTGGTCTATGTGATGTTATTTTACTGGGAAGTCAGGAATTTCAATCCCAAGTCATTTTTTGAGGGAACTAAATCATGCATATTAGTTTAGAGAAATTCACATGTAAAAAGTTAAGGTGGCAATTAAAATTTAGGTAGTTTCTGGGTGCTGGCAGAGGGTGAAATGGTAATGGAAGTAGAGCTTGTGTGTGAGGAAGACTACGCTCTTACTGACTGGGAGGAGAAATACACTTTGGAGAAAAGATGAGGCAACTGGATAAAGCAGACGCCATGTGCCTTTATAGAAGCTGTGGGAACATGACACACAGGACAACAGGGTTCTCAGTGACTGGATTCTTAAAAAGCCTTCGAGGACAACGAGTTATTCCTTAAGTTGGACAATCCAGGGACTGGAGCAGAGAACATAAAAAACTGACTGTGAGAATCGTTCCTCTAAGAGGTGAGTGAAATATCAATTCTCCCTTAAAGAAGCGTTGATAATCAGGCTAGAGTCATACTTTTAACACTTAGTTTCTAGCAGCAAGCAGATTCGCATTTAGCAATTTGTTCTCTTAAATTCTCTGCGTCTTTTTACTGATGTGGTCCTTGCCTCCCCTCCCGACCCCCCACAGAATGACCCAAACCCTTTCCTGATGACTGCACCCATGTGGAGCACTAGCTGTGACTACTGTGTTCCGACCAGCCCAAGTTCATGGCCGCTGTGCTTCTGAAAGCTCACCCGTTAGCATCCACCCTGCAGAGGACTGCCCTGGGCGCTGGAGCCTCTCAGCTATAGGAGCTGGTGATGTGTCTGGGCAGCCCCACCACAAGCCTCGCTCCTTTGTTCAGTCAGGACAAACTCTGGGTTGCAATTTACCCTCCAGAACTTCCCGCAGCTTCCGGCTGTGTGTGGAAGGAACTTGAGCCAAGATCTCTCCATTGCCTGCCTTCTGTCTTCCGGTTCCTGTTTCTCACGCCCTGCCTGCATTCTCCTGGGAGCCCTTTCTTAACATGAATCACTTAGACCTCATTCGTAAGTTCAGGGTCTACGCACTGGAGCCTCCAATCTATGGCACTCCTTGATTTAGGGGTGCTCGACTAATTATTTCGGAGATCTCAGCAACAAATCCAGTCCCTGCCATAGAGCAAGTGAGTGATAAGGGAATAATATTTAAATTAAGTGTTTGGATCAATTTTATCTATATTAATGAATGGCTTAAAAATAAATCTTCTGTGTTTAACCACCAACTAATGTATCATAACCAGACATGTAGGGCAGTATTTTTTACCCATGGGGAGCTTCCAGCAGTTTGACCTATCAGTGTTTGCCTTGAAGACTTAAAATTTTGACCTACCACATACCCAAGAGCATCCTGAACCCTAAATAATTTGTTCAGTCTTCCCCAGAGGGCATGAAACTTGCTTTCCCTACTCCAGATCAAAGTCTGTGTTCCCGGCATTAATTTGAATGCTAAAAGACAGAGAGAAAATGTCTGTGGGTTTGAACTCATACATCTTCGCCATTTCCAAAGATTAAAATATCACAAGTCTTTGAAAACAGAATTAAATACAAATTAAGAAGCAATACCATTTCTAAATGTTTAGGTAAAATGTATAATCTTGCCATTTGGTGTGCATGCGACTGTTTGAACTCAAACATTTCCTCTCAAGTTTGCTGAATGCACCATAACTCTCTTTCAAAGCAATTTTAGTAATTTTGTAGCATGGAATTTTAAAAATAGTTTCAGATATGCCTATAGATAAAAAACAATACCCTATATTTATACTGAGTCTTCAGGTGCCTCAGCATCTGAGATGGTAATTTTATAAATACTTTCCTGTGCGAAGTAGATATTCATTTAAAGTGTTTAGAATTTCCACAAGTTCATCACTTAAGTAGGTTTGTCGTGCATTTTCTTTGCCTCAGTGTATAAATAAAATAATTTAAATGCTGTGAAAAGCAGCTTCACAGGAGATCTATACAAGTGCCACGGTAAGATATCATCAAGCATCCGGATTAACTAGGTTATTCACCCGGAAAAATTTGTGGAACTTCTTTATTCTTCTGTGAGGCTGAAATTTATTGTAGTCTTCTAACTTAATATGTGTTTATTAGGGTCTTATGATTTGATAGGATAAAAAGAGTATAACACTGTGGAGTAACTGAGGCAGAAAATGTTTTAAAAGACTAATTCTGCGTTAGGGGGCATATGTTATTAAATTGTTCCTCAGAAGTTTAGTGTACAGTGTTTGTGTGTGTTTTGCAGATTTTTAGGAAAAGACCACACGTGCATATATGTGTACACATGTTAAGATTCAGAAATTATTTAGCAAAGGATGCAGAACACACAGGTGTATGACATGGGTGTCAAGAGCAGGAACAGATGAGGTGTCCTGGGTGCCTGTCCCGGCCTCCTGATGGCTGAGGAGGGGCACCAATGTGTTAACACATGGCCTGCAGGTGAGCTAAGGCCACATCCAGTAATGTTTGCCCCTCCTTTTTGGTATTTGGAGGTATAGCATCATCTCAGAAAAATGTACGCTAATAATGTGTATTTTTTCATGTAAAGAAATATTTATGAATTTCAAGCTTTACTGGTTTCTAAACTAAACTCAGCACAGACGAGCGACTCCAGTCCGCAGACAACATACTCAGTGATTTTTTTAGCCAGGTGTAAAAAATGGCTGAAGTCTAAAGCACATTACTTGCCCCTTTTCTTTTTTCTTGTGAACGCCCAGGCAACTAAACAATAGCTGGCCACAGAAAGGCATTTTCTGAAAAGTCTCCTGAAATTTTTCCAAAATGAAAAGACAAGAGGATGAGAGATACAGGATGAAGAGGAAATATTATGTACCCTTTTCACTAAACTGTAAAGCTTTCTCTGTAAGTTGTTGCATTTTAAAAAATCAAGCGTGTGACTCTTCAAGCATTTCACATTAGAGACAGTAGAGGTTAAGAGAACTGCAAACTGTTTCTGTGAAAAATATGCCTCCCTCTAAGACACCTGGAAAGAAATGATTCCCTTTTCTCTTCCACTCATTGTAATACCTTATCGTAAAGGGCTGAAGTTATTCTGCGACCAGTCTGCAGAGAGACAGTGGCCTTGAAAATTAAGAGTGGAATTGAACCTTGATCATGGAACGTGGAACCGCACTAGTGTCATTTATATGGCATCGCTTCCTTTTTTGTTTAATAAAGTGGTTTAGCTGTATTTTCAGTTATCAGATAAGCATCCTGATACCAAATCTGTCCCCAGAAATGAGCTGCCATATGGAACAGACTCCAAAATATTAAAGTGGTAGAAAAGAAGAGTAAGCAAGGAAAGGAGGGTTTGCTGCACTCTGAGCTCCAGTCAGTGACCCTTCGTGCGGCTTTGAGGCACTTGGCTAAATGCCTATCCATTTGGGGAACTGGCAGGAAACGTTTAGAAGGTCGGTGTTTTGGATACTTCTTGCAGCTCTCAGTACTCCAAGAAAGTGATGCCTGGGCTCTAAGTGATGCACTGAAAAGCAGAGACAGAATAAAGTACATTCTGCTCCAAGAGGGTCTTCATGCTTCCGCATTACAATATGATTTGGTTTAGAGTCTAATCATTGAGAACTTTGGGGTCTGGAAAAGATATGGTTTTACTGGCCCTCTACCTGGAAAATACTGCTCTCAAATTTGCAAAACAAGAAACTTAGTCAACTTTCAAACTAAAAATATTCACTAATATTCTCCAGGAGAAAATGAAACATGCTGTTTCATAAACAAAACAGTTTTATTTTCCTATTGCTTCTGAATATGAGTTTTTATGGTTGTATTCTTTCATGTTTTTTACTTACCAGAAATTGTCTTCCTTGGGCAGAGAGTGAAAAACTTCTGCTAAACCACAAAGAGAATCTGACTGGATGGAAAGGACTTCACTCCACACACTACCCCAGACTCCTTTAGGAATTCTAGGAGTCCCCGTGTTGTCTCAATCTGGGAACATATGAATACATTTGATGACATGGACATTTCTCAAAATGTCTATGGATGGCAAGAATGTGTCTTTATACACTGGGAATCTAAAAGTGTGGTTATGGTGGTGTCTTTGATTGGCACCTTAATAATAGCCATGATGTCCCTAAATGAATCTTGGTTTCATTCTGCTTACTAATGTTTTGTGTTGGATTGAGATAATTCTAAAAATATTAACTAGAGTCTCTTGTAAAGTTTTCCTCTGTCACTGCTACAAAACAGAGAGTGACTACTCCTTGTTTTATTACTAGAATGTGGCTCTGTGTGGGGGTGTAGCTTTGAAAAGCTGCTGCTCCAATCACAAGACACCCTGCCAGGAGGAGCCTGGGTCAGGCTGCGTGAAGCCTGGACCACATCCCAACCCGGGACTGCCAGTATGGATACTGCTCAAGGAGGCATGAGCTGTAGATTAACAGTGAGTGAGATAGTGTCCCAATTTCAAATGCAACCTTAACTGTTTATTATCTCTTATACAGCTAATAATATTAGCTCAGCACCCATAGCACGGAGGTTACGGCGTTAGCCACATACACCAAACTGAGATTGACAGGTTCAAACCCAGCCCAGGCTAGCTAAACAATGACAACTACAACAAAAAATAGCCAGATATTGTGACGGCTTGGGAAGCTGAGGCAAGAGAATTGCTTAAGCCCAAGAGTTTGAGGTTGCTGTAAGCTGTGATGCCACAGCACTCTACCGAGGGCAACATAATGAGACTGTGTCTCAAAAATATATAAATAAATGAAACTAAACTAATAATATTAATGAATAACTTTAGCCCACCAATTTTAGTGTTTTCTATTTTTCCTTGGATTCTACAATTATAAACCAGAAAGCAAACATTTATCAGAAATAATTGCTAAGCATGATTTAAAATATAAAGTGCAAAGAAATTACAAACATTCAAAAATTCCTTCTATCTCCAAGAATTTTTAAATTTGAATAAACACAAGGTACAGGTGGCACCTGTGGATCATCGAGTAGGGCGCTGGCCCAATATACCGAAGGTGGAGGGTTCAAACCCAGCCTTGGCCAAAAAACAAAAAAATAGCTGGGCGTCGTGGTGGGCGCCTGTAGTCCCAGCTACTCGGGAGGCTGAGGCAAGAGAATCGCCTAAGCCCAGGAGTTGGAGGTTGCTGCGAGCTGTGTGACGCCACGGCACTCTACCGAGGGCTATAAAGTGTGAATCTGTCTCTCCAAAAGAAAAAAAAAAAAAAAAAAAACAACACAAGGTTTCAACAGGCAGGACAAAAATAATGAATAGATGTTATTTTTTATGTGGGTACAAGCGCATGTAGGAAATAATAAAATTACATCTCCGAGAACTCAAAGAAGAATTCTATTTCAAATTTACGTCCTTCAGATTCTATTGCCCATTTTTCTTTCTTAGATACAATTCCTTGAATAAAAATTATTATATCCCAGAATAAAGTGAAACAGCGGAGTCCTTTATTACGCAGAACTGTAACTATGATAACTACTTATCTGACAATGATGTAGGAGTTTATTTTAAATTTTGGAAGATGATGTGAAGCTGTTAATTCAAAACATAATAGCTGAATCAATCCATCTCAGAGCAGTCTACAGAGTACAAATGAAACAAAACATGACAGTCTCAAAACTCTCAGAAAACATCATTTATATAACTGTTATTCACCTTGCAAGGCCTAGAAATATGTTAGAGGAAAAAATTAAGGAAAGATGGCAATTATTTTGCTTCATTCTTCTTTCAAAGAAATATGGCTCATAAGACAATTTTAGTCTATTGTCAGACATAAAATCCATGATTAATTTAATGTGGGAGACATTATCTTTTTTTATTAATTTTAGAAAAAACCCAAATTCTCCATTTTAAAGATAAAAATGCTATTTTTTTCTTGACATAATAGGCATGCTACTTTCTTCTGAATCATTTAAAAATTAAAAAAAGCACAATTGATCATTACAGCAGGAAATAGTTTTAAATACATGTATTTAGTGAACAAAATGGTGTTGCTTACAAAACAATTTAGAGCTTCACTATTTACCAACATTTTCATAAATGACTCTGATTCATGAAAGCCAATTTCACCATTTTTGTCATTTAACTAAACTATGATTTATAGAAGGGTGTGTAAAATATGGATTAACTTAGAGTAATATGATTTCCATTAGGCAATGCAGTCATTTATTGTAATTTCATGTTCCAAAAATCCTAAGATTGCATTTTGCTGCCAACTATAAAAAACTAATCAAAGCCTCTCAAAAATTAATAACTTTAATTACAAATTTAGAACTATTTAGTAATTAATAAAACCAAGTGTACAGTAACACCCCTGTATTCACCAAATTCTGAGAATCTACACAAATTGTTACATAAGTTCAAGGCACAAACTGCCATGATATTGACAGACGTTACTGGTGCTCACCCGTAAGTACATTTTCTCTAAATAAACAGGAATGACATTTTTTTTTTTTTTTATTGAATCATAGCTGTGTACATTAGTTCAACCATGGGGTACAGTGTGGGGGCTTCACATGCAATCTGAGATATTTTATCAACCTGTCCAACACATAAACAAATTAAAAAATAAAGACCACATAATTCTCTCAATTGATGCAGAAAAAGCCTTCGACAATATCCAACATCCCTTCATGATCAGAACACTAAAGAAAATGGGAATAGAGGGGACATTTCTTAAATTGATTGAGGCCATCTACAGCAAACCCACAGCCAACATTGTATTGAATGGAGTTAAATTGAAATCATTCCCACTTAGATCAGGAAC
>CAUYON010127159.1:0-11365 GCA_963573935.1 Arctocebus calabarensis | reverse complement strand
AAAAAAAAAAAAAAAAAATTGTTGTGCTGTATCTTTGGACATAAGCAAATGCATGTACATGTCTCTATATACATATTTTTGTATGCCTTCTTTCTTAAATAAGGAGTCGTATACAGTGCACGCTTTTCTTACTTTGCTTTTCTAACAATTATAATCTCCAAATGACTCGATGGCTGTCTGTGAGATAGTGACACTCTTTCCCCCTTTTTACCATTGCAAAGTATCCCAGCATTTGGGCGTACTATAGCAGTGATTCTGAAAATGTGGTCCCTGGACGAAGAATATTGGCATCACTTGGGAACTTGTTAAAAATGAATATTTTCAGGCCCCACCTAAGACTGTTGAATCAGAAACTCTGGGGTTGGGGCTGACCAGCTTGTGTAATAACAAAGTCCCCAGCTGATTCTGATGCACCAAAAGCTTGAGAATCACCTGACCATACTTTATTCCATCACTCCTCTCCAGATGAACATGAGAATCCTTTTGCTTTTCTCTATTACAAATAACTTTGTAATGAATTCCTTGCACATCTACATGTTCATATTTTTCCAGCCAGTACTTCTTTGGGATAGATGTCTAGATGTGAAATTCTTGAGTCGAGGAAAAACTCATATATTTGCTGAGTACCGCCATACATGGGTGTTCCTATTTCCCTAGGCCTTTCCAACAGATTACTTTGCCAAACGTTTGCATATTTGCCTTGTATGTAAGGGTGAGAAATGGTGTGTCAGTAAAGTTCCCATTTGCATTTCTTTTCTGGATTCTAGCCATTAGCACACTTAATGGAACTTGTGTTCCCTATTTTTGGAAGGTTTTAATTAGAGACATTTAACTGTTTGTGTGATATATGTTGTAGATATTTCCTGCCCATTTGTCTTATTTTTGCTTTGCTTTTAGTGCCTTTTTCCAAACACAAGATTTTTAATTTTTTCTTCTGTCCAATTTTTCTCAATTCTTTCCTTCATATGTGGTATTGAGCCTAGTCGTTTTTCAAGTTTGGCCCATCCTGAATGTCTCTGAGTCTTGTAGGGAGAGAGAAGGTTTTTTTCCCCCTAATAACCCTTTAGTGAGAACGTTTAGCCATGGGAATGTAAGGAGAAAATAAATCAACACTGCTGTGCCCCGGAATTTAGTGCAATGTACTTAGATGCTTCATAGTATCTATAATGTCTTCATGATTGTTAACAGGGGTTCAATGATGTTGGCTGGGAAACACTTGCAGCTGGGTTCATTAAATTCTCTCTAGGTGGTGGTCTTTTGGCTTCTAACACATTAGCTGCCATGTGACTTGTATTTAACTTATGCTAGTTTTGAGTCTGGGGCCTCATGAAGCATATTAACTCACATGTCTCTTGATCTGTCTATCTATCTATCTATCTATGTATTTTTTGAGACAGAGTCTCACTATGTCACTCTAGGTAGAGTGCCGTGGTGTTGCAGCTCATAGCAGCCTCAAACTCTTGGGCTTAAGCAATTCTCTTGCCTCAGCCTCCCAAGAAGGTGGGACTAACAAGTGCCCACCACAACACCTGGCATTTTTTTTTTTTGGTTGTAGTTATTGTTTGGCAGGCCTGGGCTGGATTTGAACCCGCCAGCTCCGGTGTATGTGGCTGGCACCCTAGACACTGAGCTATAGGGCCTGAGTCCTCTTGATCTATCTTGACCTAATAAAATACCGTGGCCCCAAGGGAAAAAAAAATTTTTTTTCTAGCGTGGTAGTCAATGTGCTAAATAAGTTGGTGCATTAATGCAGTTTTTATAAAGCATGGATGCTTCACACTGTGCTTACTTGGAAAGCAATTCGTGTAATAAAAATAGATAGACTCCTGACATATTGGAAGCCTCTGGAAAGGGGAGAATGGATTATATTCCCTCCCCTGGAGTGAGCTAATTAAGAGAATTCTGTGAAAATTTGATTACCCATTTAGATATCTGCTTTCATCTCTGTGCAAGTATCTACAGGTACATAGCTATCATTGTGTGACTCATACAGCTTCCCTTGTTCTTTTGTGGCAATTCCCTAACTTGGCTTCACTGAGGAGGTTTGCAATTTAGATTTTGTAATTTCATTTCATGGAGATTATGTGCATGAACTCAAAAGGAGGAGAGACTTCATTCTGGAAGCCAATTCCTATGTAATTTTTAATTTTTTGACACGGATAACTACAAGCCCTTAAAAGTAAACATTAATAATACCCTATTTGTCTTCTGCTTTTCATGTTTGCAGAGCATTTCATATAAATTTTCTTACTTGAGCCTCACAAGAACTGTGTGAGGCTGATGGGGCTTTATATTCATATATCATTATGCAAGGACTCAGAAATAGTTAAGCACTTACTCAGTGACACCAGCTAATGAGGAGAGACGTTAAGGCTCGAACTAAGGTCTTCTTGCTCCAGCTACAGGGTTCTTTGTCATTAGACTCATCCATTTGATGGGATAAGTTCAGTAAACTAGTTATTTTCTTTTCTTAAAAAGTATGGTCCGTGTTGTTGGTGTAGCCAGATCTTTACTGGTTGAGAAGGTAGGAAAGGTGACTGCTGGGCGACCACAGAAGTGGTGAGTGGACAGGTGCGTTGTTCAAGCTGCACGGCAGGCTGGTGGCTCTACACAGGGTCTATGGATTCTGAGAAAAAAGCCCAATACAAAGGAATTGGGAAGATGCATACTTGTCATCTACAAGGTCTTTTCATTTGCAGAAAAGTTTTTTGTATTCAACTTTTATTATGCACTTATTGTATCCCTTGGTGTTCAGAGGCATCTGAGGTCCACAGGAAGGAGACTGGCCAGAGCGGAACCCCAGGCACGAGGCTTCTCTAAAGATCAGCACTGTAACCTCTGGGGCAGTTCTCAACCTTCCTAATGCCTCCTAATGCCACAACCCTTCCTCATGTTGTGGTGACCCCCAACCATAAAATTATTTTCGTTGCTACTTGATAACTGTAATTTTGCTACTGTTATGAATCGTAATGTAAATATCTGGTATGCAGGATGTATTCTCATTATTACAAAGGGGTCGTGACCCACAGGTTGAGAACCGCTGCTCTAGGGCAATAAATTAGGAAGAACAGGAAAGTACAGCTGACCCCAAACAGGCTCCCAGTCCTGGGAACTTGAGCCCTTTGGGACAAGGGATATGACTCAAGGGTCATCACAAGGACCCTGAATCTTAGGTCTCACAGACAACAGAGGAGACAAGAAATGTGAAAGTGACAACATAAAGAACAGCTTCCTGTACGTGGGATGCAGACGTATGACCTGCTATCCACTAATTAGACAGCTGCTGGGAAGATTTCAGTCTGCAAGTGAGAAGGAGAGGGAAGGAGTTCTGCCCACGCTTGTGTTCAGCCAGTGGCGGCCTCAGCATCAGTGGTGGTGGTTGAAGTGAAGGTGAGTTCCTGGCTTTTATTGTCCTGCGTCAGCAGCAACAATAGTGCCAGCTTTTTATTGTATCTTTGTGGTGTTACGGGCACTATTCCAAAAAGCATAGCCCCGAATTCGTTTCTAGAATCCTTCCTACACTTCACCTAATGAGCGATGCTAGGCTATGCAATCCTAAGCATTCGCTTAATCATATCTCGGATTCATCGTCATAATTTGTACTGAAAGATTTTTACAGGCTCAGTTCTGGGGAGTAAAAGTAAACACACCTTTATTAGCTGATTTGCAAGATCAGATCAGGTGTTTGCGATGTACTAAATGATTTCAGTATCAGCGGTGGAGGTAAAAAGAAGACGTATCCATGTGAACATTATTTGTTCATGATATGATCATTTGTTTGATCTGAGTGCTTCATTCATTTGCTGCTCCCACAATTCAGAGCTTGAGGCCTCTCTTACAGGTGCTTTGCTGAACATACCATCCTCTCTCCCACGAGTGAAGTCCTCTGCTGATGTTATTATTTGTGTTCTTACATCAGCCTTCTCCCAGTCCCACGGGCCTGGGGTCTCAGGGTTCACTTGACTCCCCTTTTTGTCCTTTATAATTAGTCAGTGTTTAAAGATATTTAATTTCTGAGTTTCCATCTTTTTTATTTCACACCATAGCTAACAAGCACTGAGTTCAAATTTTAAAAAAGGATCCAAACTTTCAGTTTTAACATTTCCTACTTGGAACATGGAGGCAATTTATCACTGATAAAACCACTACTTGGGCAATAGCTTGAAACCAGTGTAAACTAGACTCCCTTTCTCCCCCTCCACCATCTTCCCCTCTCTTCCTGCTCTCTGCTCTCTCCATGTTCTTTCTCATCTCTTCCCCCACGCTCTCCCCATCTCTACTATAAAATTAACTTATACTGTACTATCCTAGAAAAATAAAAATAAAAAAGCAATGTAAACTAGCACGTTTGAGGTGCAGAATAAAGCCCAGAACCCATATCTAAAGCACCAAGAACGTCGCAATCCAACTTGGCACTTACTTTCAAAGCAGGAGTTGGATTACTGTGATTTTCATCATTTCTCCGTTAAAGGAGGTTTTATCTAAATTCAAAAACATGGTTTGATAAGCAGTCTTTCTTAAAAAAAAAAGTCTAAATCTATCTACCGCCTGTATAGTATGAATGTTCTATCAACCAGGCCATGGTGATCCTTTTGTCTTTTTACACTATGATTTAAATTTTATTCTTTAATTTTCTGAAATGCATCAAATACCAAAAGCCTCTGGCTGCTTATAAAATATTTATTTAAAAATTATTCAGTTAAAAAAAAATTCCAACAGCAGCTGAGCTCATACATAATTTAGCAAATGGAAAACTGACTTTTACTCATGGGCAGAGGCCAGACCTCTGAGATGACGCTCCCCGAACCCCGAAGGCAAACATCACAAAAGACAATTCTGGCCCAGCAAGAGGGGAGGAGGAGGCCAAAGCCAAATATAAATGGCTCTGCTCCCTTTTTCATAATATTGGCCTCCGAGGCTGGAAATGATGTCTTAGCTCATCATTCTTTCTATAGAATTGTACATGTCTCAGCCACTTAGGTCTCTTATACCTCTTTCCAGTACATAAGCTGTGCTTTTCGGCTTTTGGAGTGGTGATGGGTTTCCTTTTACCATTGGCTGAGAAGCAATCAGTCTGGTGTATGTAGTTTCATGCTAAAACTCTGGGTAGAATTGCTTGGTAGATTTTTTATGGTACCTGGACTTGGATTTTTTTCAACGCCTGGCTCTAAGTTTGAAATTGGATTTAAATTTACACCATTTCTATGAAGCTGTAATTCAGTGTGTTTGTGACTCTGTCTCTATTCACATGCCAAAGTAATGAGCTTTTGTGGATTGCTCTGCCAAGTGCACTGATGGCTAAGTGAAGGCTCTCCAGAAATGCATTGCCTCTCTTCTAGGGTTTTCCTTCCCTCATGTTCCAGAAGTGAAGGCCTCAAGCAGAGTACCCTGCTGGTGTAGACAGGCCCAGGGAAATCAGGAGGAGTTGACTGTATTATCTATGCTTAGATGACAGGTACACAATTATACTGTGGTCTAGCTGTGTTTAACATTTTGTATCTGACTTTTTGAATTTTGATGATAGCTTTATTTTTAGCAACAAAAATAAATGCAATCTTATTAGTTATTAAAAGATGAATACCTGTGGAAAATTATTGGTGCAACTCGATGCAAAATAGTAATACCTACTTTTTCTCAATATGCATTGAACCAAGGAACCCTGGGAGGACAAAACCAACAAGCACTCTGAGTGGAGGGACAAGGGTGTGACCCCTCCCAACGTTCCACACAGACTTTTATTGCAATCTCAGGCATGAGAAAACACAGCTGGGCAACAGGCTTCAAAGAGAGAGAGTCAAGGTTAAAAAACAAGTTTTTCTTTATCTGCATGATTTAACTCTTAAGACATTCTGTGTAGCACAGTCTGTCTTGTTTTTTTCTTATCACTGCTAATATATGACTTAGGGCTGAGGCAGTATGCTGTGTCTAGTGAGTGGTGCTTTTAGCACTCACGGTCAGTTGTGATTCTTGGCTTTTCCCCTCTTATGCTGCCCTTAGCTCCTAACTCTTTTTATTTTATTATTATTTTTTGGAGACAGAGACTCAAGCTGTCGTCCCGGGTAGAGTGCCGTGGCATCACCACTCATAGCAACCTCCAACTCCTGGGCTTAAGTGATTCTCTTGCCTCAGCCTCCCAAGGAGCTGGGACCAGAGGCATCTGCCACAGTGCCTGGCTATTTTTTGGTTGTAGCTGTCATTGTTATTTGGCGGGCCTGGGCTGGATTCGAACCTGCCAGCTCAGGTGTATGTGGCTGGCGCCTTAGCCATTTGAGCCACAGGCGCTGAGCCAGCTCCTAACTCTTTAAACCCTATCCTGACTCTTATAACCCTATCTTCTATCCTACAGAAAGAAAGACCGCTATTTTTTTTTTGAGACAGAGTCTCACTTTGTTGCCCTCAATAGAGTGCTGTGGCGTCACAGCTCACAGAAACCTCAAACTCTTGGGCTTAAGTGATTCTCTTGCCTCAGCCTCCCAAGTAGCTGGGACTACAGACACTCGCCACAACGCCCGGCTATTTTTGGTTGCAGTTGTCATTGTTGTTTAGCTGACCTGGGCCGAGTTCAAACCACCGGCCGCAGTATATGTAGCTGGCACCATAACCACTGTGCTATAGGCGCTGAGCCAGGATGGACCAATGTTTGTAATGTTACTTTTTTGGCATGAGAATTCCTAGACCATGAGAGATGCCAGTCCTAATCTTGTGCAAGGCATAGAACCAGGGGTTTGATTTCTCTGTGACATAATTTTTTTGCTGAATGAAAGGCTTTCTTCTCTGCTCCCTGTTTTTGTGTAAAGCAGTGCCAATGAGGGGCAGCCCTTTAGAGTCCTGGTTTTGTGGAGAGATTTTTCAGTTTTAGTCTCAACCTCACATAGGCCTGAAGGAGTCATCTTCTATCCCTCCATGAGAAATTAATACCAAGAAGATTAAAGAGACTAATAAACACTGCCCAGAATATCACCACAGCATCTGCCCATATAATTGCTGCCCTAGTTTTCAGTTTCTGCTTCATTTCTGCACCTGGAATTTACCCTGTAAAGTCAGATACAGTTCCTTCCTTCCTTCCTTCCCTTCCTTCCTTCCTTCCTTCCTTCCTTCCTTCCTTCCTTCCTTCCTTCCTTCCTTCCTTCTTTCCTTCCTTCCTTTCTTCCTTCCCTTCTCTTTCTTTCCCTTCTCTTCCCTCCCCTTCCCTTCCCTTCCCTTTCTCTCTCTCTGTCTCTCTCTCTTTCTTTTTTTAGACAGCGTCTCACTCTCTCACTCTGGGTAGAATGCCATGTTGTCATAGCTCACAGCAATCTTAAAATCTTGAACTCAAGAGATCCTCTTGGCTCAGCCTCCCCAGTAACTGAGACTACAGTTGCTCTTGACAACACTGGCTAGTGTTTCTATTTTTAGTAGAGCTCAGTCTTGCTCTTGCTCAGGTTGGTCTTGAACTCCTGAACTCAAGCAATCCATCTGCCTTGGCCTCCCAGAGTGCAGGGATTACAGGCCCAAGCTACCATGCCCAGCCTGTTTTCGTTTTTTGTTTTTTTTTTAATGTCTACAGAAGGAGGTCTCCATGTTTTTTTGGTGTACTGTTTTTCCGCAATCTTATTTCTTTGTTTTCCTCCAAAATACTGATGGGTAGAAGTAAAAAATACAAAGGCAAGGAAAGAGTCACTCATTGTAATAACTGAAACAAAAGAAGATGTTTTTAATGCAAAGAAACATAAAATCTATTGCTGACAAAATAGTTTAAGAAGAGTACACTGAGAAGCTGTAAGGAATCAGGAGAGATGTATTTCAGATAAGCAGATATCAATTTAGGCAAAATATTACCAAATGTCTCTATTTCATCAAATGTGCTTCTAAAATGCTGGGAGGAACAATACTCAGTCTATAACAATGCTGAGTTAAAAGTCAGCCAGCTACTGGAAAGAAAGCTGCCATTCCAGTTACAGTGATGGCTTAAGTAAAAACAAACAAGGATGAAAATAAAAACAAACAAGAATGCACATAGTTTTACTAAGGAAAGAAGATGTGTGTATGCATTGCCTTGAATGTTCTGAAGGAAGTTCTGTAGCTTCCCCCTTGTTATACTTAAGAATGGTATTTCCATTTTTATATGTTGGCATTTTAACAGTATAAGGATATTATATTTGGACATTATATGAACTTACGGACATTTAAAAAACTTTCCAGCTAGGCCAGGTATGGTAGCTCATGTCTGTAATCTCAGCAATTTGTGAGGTTAAGGTGGGAGAATCAGGAGGCCAGGAGTTCATGACCAGAGTGGGTAACATAATGAGATCCCATCTCTACAAAAGATAATATAATGTGACCAGGCTTGGTGGTGCGTGCCTGTAGTCCCAGCTACTCAGGAGACTGAGGCAGAAGGATCACTGAAGCCTAGGGGCTCAAGACTGTAGTGAGCTATGATGATACCACTGCACTCTAGCCTGGGCAACACAGTGACACTCTATCTCTAAAAACAAACAAACAAAAAACCTACTGAATGAAAATATTAATATGGAAAATAAAAACTTTGTCCCTCTCCAAAATAAATGATCACAGACTTGGTAGCTTAAAATAACATGATTTTTTTATTTCTCAGTTCTGTTGGTTAGAAATCTGATATGAGTTGGTGGGGCTGTGTTCTTTTCTGGAAGCGCTAGGAAAGAATTTCCTGGCCTTTTGGGCCATCTAGCGAACACTCACATTCCTGGCTCATGTCCCCCACCCTCTTCTTCCACCTTCAAAGCCAGTAACATGGAGTTTCTCTCACGATTCTTCCCTAGTCACACCTCCCTCTCCCTCTCCTCTCTTACCCCCATTTCCCACTGTAAAGGCCCCTGGTGGGCTATCCATAAAGTATCCAGGCATGCAATATGCAAGTGGAGACATGCATGGCTGGACAATTTCCAGCACTGGTATATTCTGTGGTCTTTGTCCCCAGTTACTGTCACTCCCTAAAACTCTTGAAATTTCCTAAGTCATACAGTGATAATGGTCAAACAGTGATTCATGACAAGCTCCTTTCAATCACACCTCACTTCACGGAGGTGATTTTTGGAAAGCCCTTAATGATGGGGAACTGGTTGCCAAAGGACTCAGCCAGGTGATCAGTGTGGGACTCTCATCAATTCCTGTACCACCCCGCCTCCAATCACCAACAGCCAGGGATTTAATCCATAATGCTTGCATGATGGAACCTTCATAGGAATGGAAGGGGTTTGGAGAGCTTCCAGGTGGGTGAACCAAGTGGGTTGGTAGTTCTGGTAGAGCTGGGAGTGGGATGTGCCCAAGCCAGGCATAGACACTCCATTCCTCTGCTGCATACTTTATCCCACGTATTTCTTTCATTTTGCTGGTCTTGAATTGTATCCTTTATAATGAAGGGTACATCTTTATACTTAACACAAGTTTATATCTATTTGGTAAACACTAGTAAATATTTTCTTGAGTTCTGTGAACTATTTTAGTAAACTACTGAACCTAATGTCATGGGAACTCCCAATATTTAGCTGGTTGGGCAGAAGTATGGGATGCAAAGACTTGCAACTGGCCTCTGAAGTAGGAGCACAGGCTTGTGAGATCTGATACTAAATCCCGTTCTATGGAGTGAGATTTAAATTGAATTGTAGGACATTCAGTTATTGTCCAAAGAATTGGAGCATTGCTTGGGGTGGAAGAGACCCACATGTTTGGTGTCAAAAGTTTTGTGAGTATAGAAAGAATTTTTACCCCCCTTTTAACCCTGTGACTACATTCAGCTGACTCAAGTAATCCAGAAAAGTTTCTCAAACTTAAATTCAGTTGATGGAAACTTCATTTTATCTGCAAACTTAGTTCTCCTTTACTGTGTAAACTGATGTAGCCACAGGTTCCAGAAATCAGGACATGGGCATCTTTGAGGGACAACTATTTTGCCTACCAGAGATGGCAAGTTATATTTTGGACATGTGGATTTTATTATATGTTGCTAGAAAGAGGAATCTGGAGCTCAGTAAAAAAATTTAGCAGATGATACAGATTTAAGGAGATACATGTACTGATATTTATGTAGCTTAGGCTGTGGAATATGGGAGAACTCAAGAGAGAAGACCGGAGAAGGCCGGTTAGACTGAGAAGAAAAGAGAAAGTGGGAGACAGGAGGAAAAATAAAGAATAGAAGTTAGGGGGAGGGGAAGACGTTTAGAAGAGAGGAAATAAATACATTTTGGGGGCATGCTGAGAAATTTAAGGAGTTCACTGATTTTTAAAATTTATCAGGAAGAGTGGTGGTTGAACTCATTTGCCACAGGTACGGAGGCCAGAGTCTTATGGATATGAATGAACATTTGAAATGGTCATTGAAGGATAAAGGAAAGGGACCAGATTAAAGACTGAAAAGATTGCTGAGGCCAGGCGTGGTGGCTCATGCCTATAATCCCAGCATTGTGGGAGGCTGAGGAGGGAGAACTGCTTGAGCTCAGGAGTTGGTGGCTGACCTGAGTGAGAGTGAGATCCTGACTCATGAAAAAAATGGAAAAACCCAGCCGGGCGCCCTGGTGAGCACCTGTAATCTCAGTGACTTCCGGAGGCTGAGGCAGTGGGATGCCCACAGCCGGAGTCTGAGGTTGCAGTGAGCTATGACGCCATTGCACTCTGCTCAGGGCATAGGGTGGGACTCTGCCTTAACAACAACATCAAAAAAAGAGAGAGAAGATTGCTGAGATATTCCTGGGGCTTAGTTAGACTTACTCTAATAGTCTTCTAGGAATTGTAGAAAATGAAAATTCTCCAAAGAGGAACAGACGTGCTTGATTATTAATTGTGGCTCTATCTATCTATCTAGTCACTTCATAAAAAGCAGAATGTGTCTAGTTGGGCTACTCATGATTAGATCACAATTGGTAGCCTTGTTTCATATAAAAAAAATTCTGAATTCAAAACAACTAAGTGGAAAATCAACTTTGGCACATGATCTACTGACAATTCTTTTGTCTTTTTTTTTTTTTTGTAGAGAAAGAGTCTCACTTTATTTGCCCTCAGTAGAGTGCCGTGGTGTCACACAGCCCACAGCAACCTCCAACTAACTCCTGGGCTTAGGTGATTCTCTTGCCTCAGCCTCTTGAGCAGCTGGGACTACAGGCGCCTGCCACAACACCCAGCTATTTTTTGTTGCGGTTTGGCTGGGGCTGGGTTTGAACCCGCCATCCTCGGTATATGGGGATATATGGGACCAGCGCTCTACTCACTGAGCCACATGTGCCGTCCCAATTCTTTTGTCTTTTAATATCTATTCTGATCAAGTCTCACTCATTATTCATCTCTTGTGTCTCCCTAGCTTACAGTTAGCTGATTTCTTACTGACTGACATTTTAGCTTTCACTTATGATCGTCC
>CAUYON010127158.1:0-22202 GCA_963573935.1 Arctocebus calabarensis | reverse complement strand
TACTATAAATTGATAGTGATCAAAACAGCATGGTACTGGCACAAAAACAGAGAGGTAGATGTTTGGAACAGAATAGAGAACCAAGAGATGAATCCAGCTACTTACCATTATTTGATCTTTGACAAGCCAACTAAAAACATTCAGTGGGGAAAAGACTCCCTATTTAACAAATGGTACTGGGTGAACTGGCTGGCAACCTGTAGAAGACTGAAACTGGACCCATGCCTTTCACCATTAACTAAGATAGACTCTCACTGGATTTAAACTCAAGACATGAAACTATAAAAATACTAGAAGAAAGTGCAGGGAAAACTCTTGAAGGAATTTGCCTGGGTGAATTTTTTATGATGAGGACTCCCCAGGCTATTGAAGCAGTATCAGAAATATACTACAGGTACCTGATCAAACTAAAAAACTTTTGCACAGTCAAGAACGTAGTAAGTATAGCAAGCAAACAGCCCTCAGAATGGGAGAAAATATTTGCAGGTTATGCCTCTGACAAAGGTTTAATAACCAGAATACACAGAGAACGCAAACGTATTAGCAAGAAAAGAACAAGTGATCCCATCTCAGGGTGGGAAAAGGACTTGAAGAGAAACTTCTCTAAAGAATACAGGGGCACGGCCTACAAACACATGAAAAAATGCTTTCCATCCTTAATCATCAGAGAATTGCAAATCAAAACTACTTTGAGATATCACCTAACTTCAGTAAGATTAGCCCACATAACAAAATCCACAAACCAGAGATGTTGGTGTGAATGCAGAGAAAAGGGAACACTTCTACACTGCTAGTGGGAATGCACACTAATATGTTCCTTTTGGAAGGATATTTGGAGAATACTTAGAGATCTAAAAATAAACCTGCCATTCGATCCTATTATTCCTTTACTAGGTATATACCCAAAAGACCAAAAATCATATTGTAACAAAGATATCTGTACCAGAATGTTTATTGTAGCACAATTCATAATTGCTAAGTCATGGAAGAAGCCCATGTGCCCATCGACCCACAAATGGATTAATAAATCGTGGTACATGTATACCATGGAATATTATGCAGCCTTAAAGAAAGATGGAGTCTCTACCTCTTTCATGTTTACATGGATGGAGATGGAACATATTCTTCTTAGCAAAGTATCTCAAGAATGGAAGAAAAAGTATCCAATGTACTCAGCCCTACTATGAAGCTAATTTATAGCTTTCATATGAAAGCTATAACTCAACTATTGCACAAGAATATGGGGAAAGGGGCAAGGGAGGGGAGGTTAGGGGGGAGGTTGGGGTAGAGGGAGGGTAATTGGTGGGGCCACACCTACAGTGTGTTTTAGAAGGGTACAGGTGAAACTTACTAAATGCACACTACAAATGTCTTCATACAATAACTAGGAAAATGCCATGAAGGCTATGTTAAACAGTTTGATGAAAATATTTCAGATTGTATGTGAAACCAGCACATTGTACTCCTTGATTTCACTAATGTACACAGCTATTAGATTTAATAACATAAATAAATAAATAAATAAAATATAAGCTCTTTGAGAGCATAAATCTTCTATTCAGGGATGTAGCTAAGCACCTAAATTGGCAATGATAGACAAAAAGTACACTCAGGAAAATGTGAATTTCACTAAACAATGAATACTTTGTTCTAGTATAAGTATGGCCTGTAAAATTGTTGATTTATGTGTTGTTATCCAAAATTCAAATTACCTGGGAATGTTATGTTTTTATTTGCTTAATCCGGTAGCCTTAACCTAGAATAGTACCTGGCATCATCTATAGGACACATCAATGGATGGTCTGTTTTTTTTTAATTTAAATTAACTTAGTTTTGAAATTGTAATGGCTTTTGAGGTAACTGGAGATATCCTGGAATGTCATAAGAAAAATTGTATATCATCATGCCAAATGCTTTTAGGTAAAGTGCGGTGTCAAAAACAAAAACAATCCCATGAAAAAAGCTAAGTATGCCATCCACAGTGCAAGAGCACAAAGACACAAGTAAACATTTTAAGCTTTATGATATTGGGCAGAAACAAATGAAATGTTGTAAAACCAAAAGTTGAAAACTATGCTGGAGAAATCATATTATAGTGGAAAGCCAGAGATCTGAATTGAGGTGTAGCCTAATCTACTGTTGAAAAATACATGGAGAATGAAAACAAGATCCAGATTACCCACATATCTGCCTGTAGCTGTCCTTTCCAATTATCTATTGCCACTCATTATTTATAGGACCTTGGGAGGGTCAAGGAATGACTCAGTGTCAGGTATCTTACTTTTATAACAAGATTTATAAAATCCCTTCTATCTCAAAAAAAATCTGTGCTTCTATATAAAAGTATGACCAAAAAGTAGAGTCCACTTTTACAAGCCTACTAGGAATGATGTATGATAATAAATGTTATCAGAGTAGTCTCCATAATAAGCTGTTCACTTATTCCAAAGGTCCCCACACCAATGCTCAAAACATGGTGAGAACTTCTATTTTGGATTTTCCTTTTACCAGGAAAAATATTCAAATATTCAAAAAATATTAATGAATGTTTTTATCCCAGCCAGTGAGAGGCAGTTAGGACTTGAACCCATGCGTCTGGCAACAGAGTCTATGATCTTAACATCTGTGCTTAATGTCCACTGCCTGTTTATAAACAAAGTTACATTCCTTATACACTGGAGTTTGTGGCCTGAGGTTGATCTACTAAAATCTTTAGTAGAAAATAAGCCATGTAGAAAAATAAGCATTACACTTAATTTTTAACATAAATACCATTATTTGACTTGATCAATTTAATCTCTCACTTTAGTCATTAAACTTGGTTATAAATACTTTTTTTTTTTTTAGAGATAGAGTCTCACAATGTGACCCTCAGTACAGTGCTGTGACATCACAGTTCTCAGCAACCTCCAGCTCTTGGGCTTAGGCGATTCTCTTGCCTCAGCCTCCCGAGTAGCTGGGACTACAGGTGCCCTCCACAACACCTGGCCATTTCTTTGGTGCAGTTTGGCTGGGGCTGGGTTTGAACCTGTGACCCTCGTTACATAGGTCAGCACTCCACTCACTGAGCCACAGGCACTGCCCTTGGCTATAACTATTTTTAAATTCGTTTTAAGAAAATAAATCAGTTAAGTGTTTGATACCACTTAGGAAGTAGAAAGATCTAAGGAATGTCCAATTGACTTTACATGCAATTCAAAAAAAAAGTTTTTAATTTTGGTGAAGTCTAATTTACCTTTATTTTCTTTTGATGCTTATATATATGGTGTCTTATCTAAGAAACCATTATCTAAGTCAAGATTATGAAGATTTTTCTCCTATATTTTCTCTGAAGAGTGTCATTAAGGCTTTGATAACATTATGAATTCATTTTTGCATATGGTGTGAGATAGAAATCTTTTTTTTTTTTTTGCATGCAAATATCCAGTTATCACAGCACATTTGTTAAAAAGAAAAAAACACCATTCCACTCTCATTAAATTTTCTTGGCACACTTGTCAAAAATAAAATGATCATAAATGTATGGGTTTATTTAGACTCTCAGTTCTAGTTCATTAAGGTGCACGTCCTATGTGGCTAGCATTATGCCAGTACTACGCTGTCTCGATTACTATAGCTCTGCTGTAAGTTTTTCCCCAGCTTTGTTGAAGTATACTTGAAAAATATAAACTATATGTATTTAAAGTATACAATGTGATGTTGTGATATATATTGTAAAATTATTACCACATTCAAGCTAATTAACATATCTCTCACCTCCCATAGCTACCCTTTGTGTGTCTATGGTAAGAACACTTAAGTTCTGCTCTCGTAGCAAATTTTAATGTCTTAACACAGTATTAACAACTATAGTCACCAAGCTGTCCACTGGATCTCTAGAACATATTCATTCTGCACAAATGAAACTTTGTACCCTTTGACCAACAGCTCTCCATTTCCCACACACCCCCAGCCCCTGGCAACCACCATCCTATACTCTGCTTCTGTGAGTTTGATTTGCTTAGATTCTGCATAAAAGTGAGATGACGCAGGGTCATGTAACTGGCTTATTTTACTTAACACAATGTCCTCCAGGTTCACTCATGTTGTTACAAATGACAGGATTTCCCTTTTTCTTTTTGTTAAAGCTGAATAAGGTATCTGTGTGTGTGTGTGTGTGTGTGTGTATTTTGTTGGCTTCCAAACATGTGTTTCTTTGAGGATACATGGGCCAAGGACTCCTACTCTGCTATATTGCTAATGTAACTCTCAACTAGGCTGCAGGAAATTTTGAAATCAGGAAGGATGAGCCCTACTTTGTTTCCTTTTTTAAGGTTTTGACTATTCTGGGTCTCTTACAATTCATACTAATACCAAATTTTAGTATCAGTTGGTCAATTTCTGCCAAGAAAAAAGGAAACTGGGCTTTGAAAAAGATTAGATTGAATCCACAGATCAGTTTGGAAAACACTGCCATCTTACTATGAAGTCTTCCAATTCAACAACATAAGATGTCTTTCCATTCATTAAAGGTCTTCTTTAATTTCCTTCAATGATGCTTCGTAGTATTTAATATCCAAGCCTTACATTTATTTTGTTAAATTTATTCATAAGTAATTTTATATTATAATTAATGGAATTGTTTGATTAATTTTATTTTTTATTATTCATTTCAAACATATAGAATTGCAATTGATTTTTTATTGCACTTGTATTACTATTGGCTTTCACTTTTGACAATTTAACTATAAAATGTGTATAGTTCTAAGTCTCATTGAGTTTATCCTACTTAAAGTTCATTGAGTTTCTTGGATATATACATTAATGTTTCATCAGTTTTGTAGGTTTTCAGCCTTAATTTCTTCCAGTGTTCCTCCTAATCTTTTTTTTTCTCTCCTCATTCGGGGACTACCATTTACACACATTGATGATGTCCCATAGGTTTCTTTGTCCATTTTTCCTCTTTCACATTTCCTTCTATTTCTCAGACTGAATAAGCTCAAATAAACTAACGTCAAATCCAGGGATCTTTCCTCTGCCAGTTCAGATCTGCTGGCGATCCCTGTATTGAATTTTTTGTGTATGTTTTCGTAATTATCAATTCCAGAATTTCTCTTTAATTCTTTTTTATAACTTCTATCTCTTTATTTATAATCTCTTATTTGCTAAGACATCATTCTCATACTTTTCTTTAATTTTTAAAAAGTGTATCTTCTTTTGGGCAACCCTCTCTTGGGTCCCCTTCTCTCTCTAGCTGAAATGAATTGGCTCTGCAGCACAAAATAAGTAAAAAATAAATAAATCTTCTTTTAATTCTTTGAAAATACATATAGTAGCTGATTTAAAGTCTGTGTCCAGTAAGTCCAACACGTGACCTTTCTCAGCAATAGTTTCTTTTGGCTGCTTTTTTCCCCCGTGTATAAACATTCCTGTTTCTTTGCATGACTCATAATTTTTCCTTAGAAATTTGTTAAAATTGGACTTATAAAATAATATAATGTGGTAGCTCTGAAAATTAGATCCCGTCTCTCCCCCAGTATTTGTAGCTATTTATTGCTATTGTTCTTGCTGTTCACATAGGGACTTGTGAACATAGGTAAACTAAGTCTATAAAGTACAAATATATATTCTTTGTTATGTCACTAAACTGTCTGGTTAGCTTAGTTGTTGTCCAAACATTGGACATGTTTCCCTAAATGATTTCAACCTGTAAGTCTCCAGCCATTCTTTGTGTGCATGTTGGGAAACAAATTCAATACTCTGACAGTTTAAAACTTGGCTTGGTCTTTATTTCTTACTTGTACAGAAACTCAAAATCAGCCAAAGAAGAGAGATGAGTGTCTTCTCAGGTTTTACCTGGGCATGCATGCACGTGTGTGGCCTTCTAGATTCTCAGGAAAATGGCAGAGCTTTTCAAAGCTCTCTTAAACATCTCATTTGCTTTGTCTTTTATTTATCTATTTTTTAGTTATCATTAGTTGTAACCACCTTCAATGAACTGAATTTTTATATTCTCCCAAAATTCATTATGTTAAAATCCTAACGGGTGGTGACAGCATTAGGAGGTGGGACCTTCAGGAGGTATTAGGTCATTAGGGTAAAGCCCTCCTGAATAGGATCAGTACCTTTATAAAAGAGAGCCCAGAGGGTTGATTTGCCCCTTCTACCATGTGAGGACACAGCAAAACAGTGGCATCTATGAAATGGTGGGGAAGACCTCATCAGACATGGAATCTACCAGCGTCTCAGTCTTAGGCTTTCCAGCCACCAGAACTATGAGAAATAAATTTCCCTTCCCTATTAAGTCACTAGCTTACGGCTGTTTTTTGTTATAGCAACATAAACAAAGACACTACCTCAGGCAACTAGGAATTTAAACAATTAGAAGTTCTTGACAACTGCCCCAGAAAAAGGCTACACTTAGTGAGTTCTGCAGGAGATCAAACAAAGAAAAGTTGTGTGAATGGAAGTTTTCAGGGAGCTGCCAGGTAACTCAAATAATAAAAATCTCTGCAAATGATGTTTTGGGGGGATTACTCCAACCCATTTTGCCCCCTCCAGTGGATGCTGGGCTGCTATTTTCATACCTCCATGACTATGAGGCTGTTGGTTTTCAAAATTACTGTGGAGCTGGGGAGAAGACGATGGAAAATGCCACAGAACATGCTGTTTTTACCAAGATTCACCTGCTTTTCTTTAGTAAACACTTTTCAAATTTCTTCAAGCTTTTGATTACTTACCAGAGTTCTAAAAAAAGTTGATTTTGACAATTTTTTAAAATGTTCTAGTTGCTTATATGGGAGAACAGATTTTCAAAGGTCCATGTTCTATCATTCCCAAGGTGTCTCTCCTCTTTCAGTATGTTCTTACACTGGGCGTGTAGCCCCCTTGATTACACTTTGGAAGTTTTGTCCACTCTTCTTAATATGTTGCACATTACACGCTATCACATCTTCTCCAAACATTCTCTTCTAGGGGACCCACCCTTTTGTTTTCACATGTGTGCAAGTGGATAGCACTGAGCAGCTCACTGATTTCCATGTGAGAAACAAGAAGTCCTTTCTTCCCATATTTTAACTGCTATTTATAATTAAATATCTATTTCTCACATAGTTTTTCTGAAATCCTTATGTCCTACCCCTTTCCTCCTGGTTGTTATAGTTTAACTGGGCTTTGCTGAGATAAAATCTAAAATGGCACAAGAATAGCCACCTATTCTATTAAGGAGACTGGCAGAGAAATCAGGATACATCATACACATCAATCAATTTTCAGAAAAGTTCTTCGGTGCCTGAACCCATGAAGACAAAAAGTCAGATCGAGCAATCTATCTTATTAAATCCATGTTATCTATGGATGAGTATGATCTGAGGGTAATGCAATCCTTAACCAAGGTATTCTGGCATTTAAAAAGGAGGATTTTTATGCAACCAGGATGATTCCAGAAAAACGAAGAGGGTAGATTCAAGTTTTTAACATTTCAAAAATTCTCCAAACCTATGATATTTTGCTAGTCAGAAGTATTTTATTCTTCCCAAACTTAACAATTTGGCAGAGATAATGACATCTCAACATCAGTAGGTTAAAACATATATCCATGTGTATATATCTCTCTCTCTATTCTAAAAACAATTTCTGAGGGGCAGTGCCCGTGGCTTAAAGGAGTAGGGCGCTGGCCCCATATACCAGAGGGGGTGGGTTCAAATCTGGCCCCGGCCAAAAACTGCAAAAAAAAAAAGAAAGATTTCTGAGAAAATATAAATATTTCATTCCCATACATGTATATAATGTTTGGATCTGAACTAATTTATTCTAGTATATAGTATTATATTTCTTGCAAAGTATGGACCAGCTTAAGAAACTATTTCCTTTTTCCACATGATATTACTTGTTGTTCTTCATTTTATAAGAAAAAAATGATGATAGTTTTTCAGCCAAAAGTGTGAAAGACAGAGGAAAAAACATGGAATTAGAAGAAAAAAATAGATTAAAAATACTTTTGCAAACTATGGGGGAAAATATTTTAATAAACATCTCTCCGGGATTAGAAAATATATCCGACTGTGCAGCTAGTTACTTAAATAATGTTTATACCACTGATTCCTCTCTTGAATTGTCTTTTTAAGCTAAAAGAAACACTACTTTAATTAAGATATCCTATACGAAGACAGATTCTCAGTACAAGTTGAAAATGACACTGTTCCATATACAAAAGGGGCCAAGTATTTTCATGCAGTGTCATATAAATAGAACAGATAAACCAAAATAAATTATTCTCAGAAAATATTTGAGTTGCTTCACTGTGTTTTATGGGAATAATGGGATGAATCGCTTTACTTTGTAAACAGAAAGAAAGAAATACTGTCTCAATAAAAAGTACACACATATACATGTATATTAACCTTTAGAACTTTACTTTCATTGTTTAGGTGATTTAAAACATAGTACAGAAGGGTTTCCTGATTTGCAAAAGGCCTCCCTGGAATCACTGTAAGAATCTGACAGAAACCCTGACTGTGTTTTGACTCTTCAGCGTGCTTTTTAGCTAATTTATTGGCACTTGTCTCTTTGGCAGAGCCTGCTGAACTACTTTCTAAATGGAGTACTTGACATATATAGACAGACTGCCTGCTTTCCTTAATTGGCGTTTCTGTACTTCATCAACTGGTCGCTAAGCTGTCTCTTTTATTTCTCCCTTCTAGGTTCCAAATTTCTGGAGTTCCTCTACTACCAGGGTATATACCTATGGGAAGGAAAGAAATACTCAGATGTCACTGAAAACATCTGGAACATTCTCAGACCTAGAAAACTTCACCTGGAAAGAGGAAGCTGAGCTGACGTAGATCATTATGGGGCTCTAACACATCTAACACCCGGTTCTCATGCCCCATCCTGGTGTAGGCAGAACAGGAGAATATGCGTGTGTGGCCTCCCCCAACACTTCCGGTTCCTCTAGCCCATCCTCCCTTAAAAAACTCACCCCAAGGCAATAGGTGGGAATGTTCATGTCAATAACATAAAACTTCCGTGCGAGGAGCCCAAGAACGATATGCGCAGAGAACAAACCTACACATCTATGAGGAAGGGAGAAAGAATTCCTAGGCAGTGAAGAGTCACACACTGAGCCTATGAATCTCCTGAGTGGCACATGTGCATTGTAATTTTATCTCTTAATGTTGACTTTGGCTCATTTAAACTGTTATTGAACATTGTGATTAGTACAGGTATGCTACAGGCCAAAACTTTGAGTTTTCGGTTTTACACACTTTCCCCAAAATTAGTGGATAATGAAGTAGATGTGGGAGCTGGTTTTGGTGGACCCGTGATTGGCTCTGTATTTCAAATTCTCATCATTAAAACGAATAATGACTTCGCTTTTAGATCTTAGTAAATGTTTCATGCAAAGAAGATAGTATGTATTTATTCTGGTCGAAATTTTCTTCCTAAGTATGTACCTTATAAACAAAGAGAAGTCACCCGCATTTCTTGGTAAAAGTTTGCTGAGAGGCCAGCAAAATGAATAGACTAATTGGTACATAACATGCCTTAAGACATGTTCATTTGCTGAATTTTAAAATACATTACTATTTTTAGGCTGAAGAGGTTTTCACCCAAGATACTCACATTTGTAGCTGATTTAAAGGAATTCTGGTTTAGGCCATAATAAAGATCACTTATCCTCATGCTATTGAATAAAAACCACAAACCCTGAATAAAATATATGAGGGCTGTGGAAGAAGTATCCAGCCACGTACTATGAGAAAAACAGAGACATGCATGGCTGAATACTATCTGGACAGTACTCGTATAAAAACTACTGGAAGGGACTGGACAGCAAGCAATTCATGGATACAAGTCTCAAGAGAAGGGAAAAGTATGAATTGAATCTCACATTCACTCCAGATTTCTTCCTGAAGTTATCTTCCAATTCTTCAGTAGTGAAACAGAGCCCAAGAACAGAGTGTTAGTTTCATTAAGCCAAAGAAACAGAGATCAGAGTCTGAACCTGCTAAGAATTCTGGGAGATTTGGGGAATAGGTATCAGGCAAGGGGAAACTAAGGTCAATGAGACAAAAATATCTGCATAATGACTCGGCGCCAATAGTACAGTGGTTAGGGTGCCAGCCACTTGCACCAGGGTTGGCGGGTTCAAACCCACTCTGAGCCTGCTAAACCAGAATGACAACAACAACAACAAAATAGCCAGGGGCTGCGGTGGATGCCTATATTCCCAGCTACTTAGGAGGCTGAGGCAAGAGAATTGCTTAAGCCCAAGAGTTTGAAGTTGTTGTGAACTGTGACGCCACAGCACTTTACCGAGGGCAACATAACTCAGTCTCAAAGAAAAAAAAATCTGCATAAAAATTCTCCTTGATTTTGGCTCAGCACCTGTAGCTCAAGCAGCTAAGGTGCCAGCCACATACACCTGAACTGGCAGGTTCGAATCCAGCCCGAACCTGCCAAACAACAATGACAGCTGCAACCAAAAAATAGCCGGGCGTTGTGGCAGGCGCCTTAGTCCCGGGTATTTGAGAGGTGGAGGCAAGAGAATCGCTTAAGCCCAGGAGTTGGAGGTTGCTGTGAGCTGTGATGCCATAGCACTCTATCCTGGGGGACAGCTTGAGGCTCTGTCTCAAAAAAAAAAAAATACTCCTTGATTTTAAACTAAAGTGGGACATACTTACAAAGAAGGTAAAACCTATTCTTTCTCTCTCTCTCTTTCTCTCTCTCTCTCTCTCTCTCTCTCTCTCTCTCTCTCTCTTTCTCTCTCTCTCTCTCACACACACACACACACACACACACACAGAGCTATTGGGAAGCTAATTGATGAGCAAAGATTTCAGAGGTTGCAAAATGCTGAGGAAAATCTTAAAATTCCAGCCCAGCGAAACTGAAGACATCTTTGATGAACATTCTGATCATTCACAACTGAAATTCCAAAAAGTCCAAGCACTAAAAGTGAAATCTCTGAAAAAAAAAAAAAAAGTGAAATCTCTTTCTAGAAATAAGGAAAAAATTGAAAACCAACCATCCTAAAAAAAAAAAAATCTAAATCCAAATCTTGACAGAATCAAGGTAATCTGCCAGTAATTAAAATGACTGCCAATACAAAATTCAACATATTTTAGAGGAAAATAACACAACACAGAGCTTCTTGAACACACCATTCAGCATAAAGTAAAAAATTACTAGACAAGTGAAGAGATAGGAAAAAGGTGATGGTAATCAAGAGAAGAAAGTCAGTAGAAGCAGATCCAAATGAGGAAAGATCCAAATATTGAAGTTGGCATAGAAGTACTTTGAAATAATTATAAATATTAAGTTAAGGAAAACATAAAAAATAGAGAAAATATGGAATATTTCAGTAGAGGATTATAATTTATAGAAGTGTTGAATGAACACTCTAAAACTGCAAAATACAATATCTAAAATTAGAAGTCACTTGATGTGTTTAACAGAACACAGCAGAAGACAAGTTTGGAGAATTCAAAGGCAGGTTGTCAGAAATAACCAAATTAAAGTATAGCGTGAAAAAGGAAAAAAGAGGCACAGAAAGAAAGAGAGCAGGGACATGATTAAAGGATTTAACATAATACCAATTGAGAAAAATAGAGAAGAGAGACTAAAGCAGAAGAAATAGTTAGGAAAATAATTCTAATATTCTTCTACAAATGCGATGAAAGATAAATTCCAGAAATCCAACAAAATCCAAACGGGAGAAATACAAGGACAATCACAAGGAGGCATTTCCTGATTGAACTGCTGAAAACTAAATATAAATAAACAAAAACAGTTTAAACATATGTAAATACATAGCCATGAGGGCTGACAATTAAGTTCACAAACTCAGTCTAGAAAAAGCGCTACACACCTCATTGCTGAATACCACTATGGTCATCTTTAAATTACTCCTCTTGGGAAGCTATGCACTTACATGAGCACCTAGTCCACTGTTCAAAGCAATTTTGGAACTCTTTCTGGAATGGCCATCAGAATTATCATCATACAAGGTCTGACAATTAAATTCTCGGATTCATCCTAGAAAAACTGTTGCATACCTCATTGCTGAGTATTGCTATGGTCACCTCACCTTCGAAGTAAAACCATCTGGTATAAAACTCTCAAGGAGAAAGCAATAATAATGACAACTGACTTCCTGACTTCCCAACATCAACGTAAACTTTTGAAGCCAAAAGACATCATTAAAGTACCAAAAGAAAGAAATAATTACCAACCCTTGAATTCCAGGTTGTACCAGGGAAAATATTCCTAATAAATGAAAACAATATAAAGACTTAAAAAAAATAAAGTTTAAACAAATATATCATATGCAGATATGTCTTATAAGACACATTTAAGAAAGTTCCTCAGGCTCATGTCTATAATCCTAGCACTCTGGGAGGCTTAGGCCAAAGGATTGCTTAAGTTCAGGAATCTGAGGTTGCTGTGAGCTAGGCTGATGCCATGGCTCTCTAGCCTGGGCAATAGACCAAGACTCTGTCTCAAAATAATAATAATGATGATAATAACAACAACAATAATTCTTCCAAATGAGAGCACAGAAGTGCAAGAAGTGATAAAAAGCACCAGAAAGGTAAACATAAAATACTCATGACCATTTGAAATAACAATAATAAAGTTTTATGGGGCTTAAAGCATGTATCAAAGTAAAACATATTTTCAAATAATAGCAAAACATGTAGTGGGTAAATATAGCTAAGGACACCTGCATTCTTCATGATGTGATATAGTACTAATTTAAGGTAGACTGTAATAAATTAAAAATGCATTTTATAATTTCTAGAATAACCACCAAAAAGATAAAGCTATGATCAGAAAAGGTTAGGAAAGGAAATATATAGAATAATGTCTGGAAAGAAAAAATAAGGACAGAAATAAGGTGCAAAAAAATAGAAACCAATATGTTGGTAGATTTAAATTCTACTATGCCAATAATAAATTTAAATAAACTAAACATGTCAACTAAAAATACAAAGAGTGTCAGGCTGGATATGAAAGAGATGCAAAGTTATTTATAAGAAATATACACTAAATGCAAAGAGACCCATGGGTTCAAAATAAAGAAATGGAAAAAGATGTTTCATGCAAACACTAACTTAAAGCCATGTGGCTCTATTAATATGATACAAAGCATATTTTAAGATAAGAATTTGAGAGAGGGCGGCACCTGTGGCTCATCGAGTAGACTGCCAGCCCCATATACCGAAGGTGGCAGGTTCAAACCCGGCCTCGACCGAACTGCAAAAACAGAAAAATAGCCGGGCGTTGTGGTGGGTGCCTATAGTCCCAGCTACTCAGGAGGCTGAGGCAAGAGAATCGCCTAAACCCAGGAGTTGGAGGTTGCTGTGAGCTGTGTGACGCCACAGCACTCTACCAAGGGTGATAAAGTGAGACTCTGTCTCTACAAAAAAAAAAAAAAAAAGAATTATGAGAGATAAGAAAAGACATTTCAAAAGACAAAAAGATCAAAAATTGAAAAGAATTGCAAATTTATATGTACTTAATAGTACATATACAGCTTCAAAACATACAAAGCAAAAGTTGACAGGACTAAAAACAGAGTCACAGAGATTTTAACAAATCTTGCTGGGTAACTGGTAGAATAAACAGACCAAAAAAGTATCATTAAGGCTATAGAGGTTTTGGAAAACAATTAACAACTTGATCATACATAGACCATTTTACAGTAATTGCAAGCTATACACCATTTTCAAGTGCACATGAAATATTTATTAAAATAGAACTACTCTGGGTGATAAATAAGTTTCAACAAATTTCAAATCCTCAAAGGCTTGAAATCATACAGTACATATCTCTGACAACTGTGTGGAATCAAATATAACCCAAAGTAGAATGATCACCAAAATGAAGATTCTAAATGTTCATGGGCGGTGCCTGTGGCTCAAAGGAGTAGGGCGCTGGCCCCATATACCAGAGGTGGCGAGTTCAAACCCAGCCCCAGTCAAAAACTGCAAAAAAAAAAAGATTCTAAATGTTCGAAAATTAAGCAATATATCTCTCAATAAATCTAGGTTTAAAAAAAAACACGAAAATTAAAAAATATTAGATTAAAAAACAGATGATTGATGATGGTGGCTGGGGGTGGTGATTTACGCCTATAATCCTAGCACTCTGGGAGGCCAAGGTGTGTGGATTACTTGAGCTCAGGAGTTCAAGACCAGCCTGAGCAAGAGTGAGACCTCCTCTCTACTAAAAATAGAAAAATTAGCAGGTATTGTGGCAGGTGCCTGTAGTCTTAGTTACTTCTGAGTAATTGAGTCAAGAGAATCTCTTGAGCCCAAGAGTTTGAGGTTGCTATGAGCTATTACCCCAAGACATTCTAGCCTGGGGCAAGAGAATGAGGCCTCCCTCTCAAAACAAACCAACCAAAAAGATGAATGATGATAAAAAACAACATATCAAAACTCAAAAGATAGATGAATAAGTTTGGCAGTTTCCTAAAAAGTTAAACGTACAGTTACAACACAGCCATTCTAGAACACTAGATGGTTACCAAAGAGTAATGAAAACATATGTCCATTCAGTCTTGGACATGAATGTTTATAACAGATTTGTTTCTAATAAGCCAAACTGGAAACAACCCAAAGGTCCATTGACAGGTGTGTGTATAAATAAACTGTGCGGTATCTATACAAGGAAATACTGTTCAGAAATAAAAAGTTTTCAAACTACAAACACAACATGAATGAATCTCAAAATTACTTTGCTGAAAGGAATCAGATAATGAAGGAATAGATGCTCTGTTATTACTTATAAAATTCTAGAAATCCAACTAATTTATAGTGACAGCAAAGACAGATCAGTGGTTGCCTGGGCATAGGGAGGGACAAAGCCAGGATTACTAACAGGCATGAGGTAATTTGGGGGTGTTGGAAATGTTCACCTGTGTGTGGGTGCAGACATAGATCAAAACTCATCAAATTGTACATTTTCAATGCGTGCAGTTATGACTGATTATAAATCAACTATATCACAATATAGCTGCAAAAAAATGTAAATAAGCGAATGGAAATAAACTTATGAAATGTAGACTTTTGCTCCTGCTATGGAAGATTAGTAGGAGTAATTGTACTAGAGTAACCCTTCCTCTGTAAACAACTATAATACTAGACACAATATACAAGGTTACCAGGTTCGGGCATTTGACAATAGATCCCATAAGACTAAAATCCCCAAAAGAAGAAAATCTCTGGGCTAAATGTTATGATTGCCCTGGTCCTCTGAAGACAAATTCCTGACCAGGGCACAGTGAACTGGAGTTCCAGCAGAGCTTGGCAGTTTAGCTGAGATGAAGATTCAGAAATTAAAGTTTGAGAAAGATAAAATGCCTAAACTCCGTAGGGCAAGGCCCAGGGAGAAGGAAGCCTTGAATGGCAGGAGGTGGGGAGAAACATGGGGGGTTTACCTTGTAAGTCGTTGGCGAGGACTAGGCTGTACTTAGGCTAGGCAAGTACAAGTCAAGGCTACATGAGGCTTATGAGAGAGGGGCTGTCAGCCAGAAACTCATTAATACCTCACTAATATCCTAGTATCTAATTGAGACACCCCAAACCTCGTACTATAGAATTAAGGGCAATGCTGTAGTTTAAGGCCTTCTATAGACCCATCCTAAAAGGCCTAAAGCCATGTGTAGACAAGATCTTCAGGGAAGAGAGAGTTTGAATGTTTAGTTCTGCCAAGTTCATGGTGCTTGGGAAGCACCTCCATAGTTGGGGCTTGACAAAATGTAAAACCAAACCCTCACACATCTACCGTTACAACTTAACTGTCATCTGGCAATAAAGTCCATAGTCTTTAGAGAAACATAATGGTGTTCAAACTCTATTGCATCATTACCAAAGGCCATTTATAATTTAAAAAGAAACTACTAGAAATGGCAAGAAATAGATCATTGTGATCCATAGTCGGGGGAAAAAGCAGTTAATAGAAACCAACACTGAGATGGCTCCAAAATTGCTTTAGCAGACAATAACTTTGAACAACCTTATAAATTTAGTCAAACTTAAAGAAAAACATGATATTAATGAGTAAACAGGTAGGAAATTTAAGCAAAGAAATGAAAAAATTTTAAACATGAAAGTCCTATTACATAAACATAATTATTGTAATTTTAAAATCACTCGTTTAGTTTAATAGCAGATTGAAGATGGCAGAACAGTCAGTGAACATTAAGACAGATCAATAAAAATTGTCAACCTGAAAAAGAGACAAAAAAATACAAGAAAGAAATGAACATAGCCTTAGAGACTTGTGGGATAATATAATAGTATAACATACGCATAATTAAATTCTCAGAAGGAGAATTAAATGAGAATGAGGAAAAGAAAAATCTGACAAAATGATAGCCAAAGTGACCTGAAATGGCTAGACATTTTATAAACGTCACATTGAACCACTATTTTGGTGATGACATCCTGGTAACAGGACAAGATAGGAAGGAAGTGGCAGCCTTAGTAAGACACGTGGGCTTCAGGAGAAGGGAGAAGAATGCTTGAATATTCAGGAACCAACCCCACATCAGTAAAATGTTCGGGTCTCCTCTCCAAAGTAAAGGATGACGTAATGCCTCTCCCACGTCCTATCACTAAGAAGCCAGCATAAGGCCTTTGGGGCTTCGTTGGATCAGAGGTAGACATTCTCTACCTGGAAATATTTCTCCTGTCCATATAACAAGTGAAATGAAAGGCAACAAGTTTTCGGTGGGGTCAGGTACATGATGAGTGCCACATGAAGTCCAGGCTTTGATGCCAATAGTCCTGTGATTTGGGCCATATGCCCTAAGGCAGCAGGTCTCAACCTGTGGGTCATGACCCCCTCCAGGTTTGAACAACCCTTTCACAGGGGTCGCCTAAGACCATCCTACATATCAGACATTTACATTACAATTCATAAAAGTAGCAAAATTACAGTTATGAAGTAGCAATGAAAATAATTTTATGGTTGGGGTCACCACAACATGAGGAACTGTGTGAAAGGGTGGCGGCATTAGGAAGGTTGAGAACCACTGCCCTAAGGAACTGTACATTCTTAGAGATATCAGTGATGAGAAAAGAGACTGTGTGGAGTTTATGGAAAGTCCTCCTAAGAGAATTACAACATAGATCTTTAGGGTTCCAGACTGAAGGGATGCCAATTGCAGCAGATAACAACACACATTTTGAAAAACAGCTGTTGGCATGCAGTAGGGTAGAGACACAGGGAGAGAGAGAGAGTGCCTGACCGCTGGAGACCAAATGACCATGAGGCCATAACTCTCCATCCTGAGCTGGGTTCTGTCAGAGCCACCGAGTGCTAGGGTTAAATGAGCCCAACAACAATTCATCATAAAGTGGGAGTGTTACATCCAGAAGTAGCATGAGCAGGACCAGAGGGCGCGTGTCAGCTGCACGAGCAGGTGGTGCAGACTCCATGTCACCCACTCTCCCTCCCCACACTCCTATGGCCTAATGTCCTTTAGAACCAGCCTCCAGAATAGGGTAAAGCCTCAGCCTGGCTCATGGATGTGCTAGTCTATTATAAAGCAATATAATAAATGGAAGCTCCATTCAGAGGCAGTCTTGAAAGATAGTAGTGAAGGGAAATCTTCCCATTGTTTATAGCTCAGGCAGTGGCCCACATTACCCAGCTTTGAGTGGAAAAAGAAGGGGTCCATGCCCCTGGTTAAAATATACACAGACAGGTGCCAACTACCATTCGGCCATCTTGTCAGAGATGTGGATGGAGAAAGATTGGAAAACCACAGACTAAAAAGTTTTGAGAGAAGAAGCATGTGGATAGATACCTGGCAATGGGAACCAAGTGAAGATCTTTGTAGCCTGTGTTAATACCCATCAGAATATTACTGCCACAAAGTATATCCAGCACAATCAGGTAGACAAAATGGCTTGACCAGTTGATATTGCCAGCTCTGTCATCAGCCACCCATGGATAGTGTCACCATGGTGGCAATGGTGGAGGCTCCACGTAGGCCCTACAGCTCTAACCAGGCTGATCAGGAGACCAACCTACCAGCAGCAGAGGCCACTGCTGGTTCCACAACACATCCCATTCCTCAGTGGGACCAACCAGTCCCTTGGTGGCAAGATGATACATTGGGCGCCTTCTACTCAGAAAGTACCCGAGATATTGGCAAGTATAAATATTTGTATTTGGGGTATGAGTTTGCCTTTTCTGCCCATGGTGAGTAGAATTTGATCCACTAGCACAGAACTTCACACAGGAGTGCAACAAACCAAGAGAACCACCTCACAATACAAGAGGTACGAGGCTGAGCATGTGATCACAGAATCCACCAGTCATGTCTCAAGCCTTGCTACACAGAAGCTACTGGCACAACATAGGGATGCAAACACCTGCTGAAAAACACAGCTAAAGTAATATTTCAGAGGTGATATCTGGCAAGATGAGGGCGCCCTCCTCTAGGACGTGATATATACTTTAAATCAATGACTCTTTTGCGATGATTTGTTCCTGCATTGCTTTTTTCCAGGCACCAAATGTGTGGAGTTTTTTCTGACACCAAATGTGTGGTGTTTTTTCCAACACCAACAAGCAATTCAACTCTCTGCCACCAAATGAGGGTCCAACAAGTCAATGAAATTCTGAAACTAACTATCCCCAGTTAGTGCAGACCCCACAGGTCACAGGCTGTTCCACAAGAAACTAAATGTCCCTACTTTAGACACCGGCCTTAAGAGGGAACCCAAGGCCCGCTACCATGTTGCCCATCTGTAAATTTAGAATCCCAAGAATACCCCAAAATGACTTGCAAAACTCAGGAAAATAATTTAGTTATGATTGGTAGCTTATCATAAAGGATACAACTTAGGAACAGGCAAATGGAATCCGTGTATATGCATAGGGCAAAACATGTAGGGGTGGGGTGGTACGAGCTCCTATGCCCCCTCCACATGTGCCACCCTGCCAACACATCAATGAGTTCAATCCAAAAGCTCTCAGAACCCTGTCAATTAGGGGTTTTCATGGAAGTTTCATTACATAGCCGTGACTGATGAGATCACTGGCAATTGGTGATTGAACTCAATCTCTAGCTCTTCTCCCTGCTCAAGAAGTTAAAAGGTGGGACTGCTGAAAGTTCTCACTCTCTAATCCCAGGGTTGGTTTCTCTGGTAATTAACCCCACCCTGAATCTATCTAAGGTACTACCCTCCCCCCATAAGTTGTCTCATTTGCACACAAAAGAGAGTAAATTCCAAGAGTTTTAGGAGCTCTGTGCCACAAGGACAAAACCCAAATATTTATGTTTTACTACACCACAGGTCTTGGCAAGTAAATACATAGGTCCGAACCAATGGGTGGCATTAAAAGTGGCCCTGCTCACTGTCACCTCCAGTAACCCTCAGTTTGTGCTTCCTGCCCCTGCAATTCCAGCTCTGTGAGTTTAGAGGTCCTGGTTCTGTTCCAAAGAGAGAACTCTCATGCCAGGAGACACAGCACAAGTCAAGTGGAACTATAAACTACAATCACCACGTGGGTGTTTTAGGCTCCTTATGTCCAGAGATGAGCAGACAAGGAAAGGAGTCATCATTCTGCCAGGGTAACTGACCCCAGTCATCAGGAGGAAACAAGGCTGCTTTAAACTGCAAGGCAGAAATAGGTTTGGCATTCATATAATCCTTTGGGAAACTTCTTTACCCTATTTGACAATAAATGCGTAAGTGCAGCAGCTGCGTGGTGTGAGGAGGGCGTGGTAACCAGGGGTTCACACCTCTTAGGGAAGAGGGTCTGGATGATACCCTCTTCCAAGGTGTCATGTAGGGTGATGGTTAATTTTATCTACCAACTTGGCTAGACCATGGTGCCCTTCTGTTTGGCCAAACACTAGGCTAGATGTTGCTGTGAAGGTATTTTGTACATGTGTCAACATTTTCAATAAGTTAATGAGCCAATCATACAGATGGGCCGCATCTAATCAGTTGAAGGCTTTAAGAGCAAATCTGAAGTTAGAAGAAGGAATTCTGCCTCAAGACTGTAATGTAGAAATGCTGCCTTGAGTTTCCATCCTGCTGTCCAGCCCTACAGATTTCAGACTTATAACCCTCAATTCCATGCACTAACTACAGTAAAACCTCCCTCCATAGTTGACCACCTCCCTACATTCGCCATCTCTTTAATTTTCCTAATTTCCTCCTAATTTTCATACATCGGGCATGTACCACATGTACATATAGGTACAATAGACCTAGTTCCCTATGTTGACCACCTCTATATGATGACCAGATTATTATAGTCCCTTGGGTGGTCAACTTACAGAGGTTATACTGTACTTAAAGAAATCACTGTCCTCCCCCACCCTTTCTCTCTGGTGCAGAGGGGGAAAGGAATAGATCTATTGGTTCCGTTTCTCAGGAGAATCTTGACTGATACATACACATAACTAAACAAATCATGAGACCAAGAGTTATACCAGATGAGGATGAGAGGAACTCAGAATGGACAGTGAGGAAGGTGAGGATGAGTGTCATTTGCAGTCACAGGACCACCTGAAGCAGTAGAGGCTGGAGTTCCTCCCCCTAACCTTCCACTTCTAAGTTCTCTTAGGAAAAGGAGCACAAGCATCCTGGAGCAGCTGCTCCTACAACTCATATGAAGAAGCAAATCCAAGAGGCGCAAGGAGTAAACTGTGATGGAAACCGATGCATTGTCCAGGTCCCCCTTTAGAGTGAAGGGCTTCTTTCTCCAGGCACTGGAAGGGCTGCCTTCTGCTGCCAGCCCCCGCTGAGGAAGGCACTGGCTAAAGAGAATGGCATCACCCAAGGTCATGCCTCCTCCCCAGGTGGCCCACTCTGATGACAGGGTAAAGGCACAGCTTTCTTAACTCTGAAGGGTTATTCCAGTTTCCAAATTCCCCACAGGGTTGGCTGAAGCCTCTGTCGAGATTGTATCACAGCTCAACTTCTTCCTATGCTTAATTTCATTTTCTTCAATTACTGAGAAAAAGAGTTAACATCTCCAACTATGATTGTGAATTGAGCAAAAGAAATCAAACACAAAAGAAGAAATACTCCATGATTATATTTATGTGAAAGTTAAGAATATGCAAACCTTCCCTATGGTAATAGAAGGAAGAGCAACGGTTGTGTGTGTGTGTAAGGGGTTGCGTATCAATTGGGAAGGGGCACAGAGCAATCTTTTGGTTGAAAGAAATGTTCTACTCTAAATTTGATAGTTGTTATATGGGAGTATAGGTATGTAAAAACACCAACCTGAGGAATATACCTGACAAAAGAGGTGAAGGACCTCTATAAAGAAAATTATGAAACCCTAAGAAAAGAAATAGCAGAGGATATTAGCAAATGAAAGAACACACCATACCCATGGCTGGGAAGAATCAACATTGTTAAAATGTCTATACTTCCCAAAGCAATCTACAGATTCAATGCCATCCCTATTAAAATACCAACATCGTACTTTCAAGATGGAAAAAATAATACTTCATTTTGTATGGAACCAGAAAACAACCCATATAGCTAAGGCAGTTCTTAGGAATAAAAATAAAGCTGGGGGCATTAGCCTACCAGACTTTAGGCTGTACTATAAAGCCATAGTGGTCAAAACAGCATGGTACTGGTACAAAAATAGAGACATAGACATTTGGAATTGAATGGAAAACCAGGAAATGAAACTAACATCTTATAGTCGCCAAATCTTTGATAAACCAAACAAGAATATACACTGGGGGAAAGACTCCTTATTCAATAAATGGTGCTGGGAGAACAGATATCCACATGCAAAAGACTGAAACTGGGCCCGCACCTCTTTCCACTCACAAAAATTGATTCAAGATGGATAAAAGACCTATATTTAAGGCATGAAACGATAAAAATCCTCAATGAAAGCATGGGGAAAACACTTGAAGATATGGGCCTGGGGAAAGACTTAGGAAGAAGACTTCCATGGCAATTGCAACAACAAAAATAAACAATGGGACTTAATTAAACTCAAAAGCTTCTGTACAGCTAAGGAGACAACAACTAAAGCAAATAGACAACCTACCCAAAGGGAAAGGATATTTGCACATTTTGAATCAGACAAAAGCTTGATAACTAGGATCTACAGAGAACTCAAATTAATCCACATGAAAAAAGCCAACAATCCCATATATCAATGGGCAAGAGACATGAATAGAACCTTCTCTAAAGAAGACAGACAAATGGCTA
>CAUYON010127153.1:0-13616 GCA_963573935.1 Arctocebus calabarensis | reverse complement strand
AAAATCCTTTGTAAAATCTCTTATTGTTTTTTTATTTTCTTCTGAGCCCTTTATATATTTTCTTTCTTTTTTTTTAACAAGTGAACAGTTTATTAAGAATTAAACAAAGGCTACAACCCATTTATTGCACAGGAAGATGGGAAAGGGGAATGGGAGGGAGAGGGTGGGGGGAGATGGGACAAAGTGTGAGATCACATGTGTGGTACATATTCAAAGGGTCAGGAGAAAACTTCTAAATATGGATCAAAAATGTTTTCATATAGTAAACGAGAAAATATCATGAATGTTATGTCCATCAGGTTGATAAAAATATGTCAGATTGCATGTGAAGCCCACACACTCTACCCCATGATTGAACTAATGTACACAGCTATGATTCAATAAAAAAAAAAATTAAAGACTCTATCCACTATTAGAATTTATTAATGCTTTTTCTATTTTTTTTTTTTTGAGACAGAGCCTCAAGCTGTCACCCTGGATAGAGTGCTGTGGCATCACAGCTCACAGCAATCTCCAACTCCTGGGCTCAAGAGATTCTCCTGCCTCCTCCTCCCAAGTAGCTGGGACCACAGGTGCCTGCCACAATGCTTGGCTATTTTTTTTTTTTTTTGGTTGCAGCTGTCACTGTTGTTTGGAGGGTTGGAAAGGGTCTGGGCTGTATTCCAACCCACCAACTCATGTGTATGTGGCTAGCACCTTAGTCACCTGAGCCACAGGCGCCAAGCCAATGCTTTCTCTATTAATATGACCTCTTTCAATTACAGTTTTTTACTTTTTTTAATTTCAGATTAATAGATTGGGACATATAATTACATTACATAGTTTGCTTTTGTAAGGTGAAAGCCCAAGATGTGGGTTTTGTAGATGTGTCCTTCACCCAGAAGGAGTGAGGAAATTACTTGGCATAGTTATATTTGTGTATTAGAAATCATACACTATGACTGATATTCTAGTCCCAGAAAGTATCTAGTAATTTTTAACCCCCATTATCACAACTAGAAAAAGTAAACTGGAAAAAGTGATTTGATTTGATAGATTCCCATTATTATTCCCAAAGTGCACAGAATACAATTAGAGTTAATAGATACAGAATGTACAGACACAGAACAAGAAGAACAAAGTATCATGTGTATTTGAGGGAGACTGGAAAATTATAGATATTAAATGGAATAAAGTTTACATTATACAGTGGAGCAGGAAATCAAACTGTCAGTGGTCAAATAGTAACATGAAAATTACAGGGCTAAAAGCAGTAATCAAAGGTAGGATAAGTGTAGATAAAAGAAAATGAAATGGAAGGAGGTGTAAGAATATAACTGAAGGAAGTAACTGTTCAGCAGCTTAAACACACAGAAAGAAGATAAAGAAATTTGTCATTATTCCCAGCAAAATCTTTTAATCCAAAATCTATAATCTAAAACCATTTTGAAACTTATTAAAAATGTGTTTCTTGTCCAGTGGATCACACCTGTAATCTTAGCCTTCTGGCAAGCCAAGGTGGGTGGTTTGCCTGAGCTCATGAGTTCCAGACCTGCCTGAGCAAGAGTGAGACCCCATCTCTAAAAACTTGCCAGGTGTTGAACTAGGAGTTTGGTGAGTCCAGGAGTTCAAGAACTAGGAAGGGATAATGTGCTGATTCAGGGACAGACAGCCCTTAGAATCAAACTGTATGAATGGAAAGCAGGAGAATATAGGTAACAGGGGAGTCCAGAGAAGAAATCCAGGCTGACAGAGTAAAGACCACAAGGACAATTCTAAAATTGGGGATTAAGTAAGACCATGTCAAGCTGGGAACAAATGAGTGGGAAATTGATGAAATGCAGAAAGAAGAAGTTCAGAGAAAATTCTCCCAAAGAAATTTGTTTTTTGTTTTTGTTTTTGTTTTTTTAAGACAGAGTCTCACTATGTTGCCCTTGGTAGAGTACTGTGACATCACAGCTCACAGCAACTTCAAACTCTTGGGCTTAAATGATTCTCTTGCCTCAACCTCCTGAGCAGCTGGGACTACAGGCTCCAGTCACAACATCCAGCTATTTCTTTGTTGCAGTTGTCATTGTTGGTTAGTTGGCCTGGGCCAGGCTTAAACCCGCCAGCCTCAGTGCATGTGGCTTGCTCCATAACCACTGTACTATGGGCACCGAGCCCCAAAGGAATTTTTGTAGGGAGGAATACTCAGTTTTCTGAGGAAAGCATCACTGAATGAGACAGTCATTTTATGTGCCTACATTCATATGATAGCCTCCTAACAGATTTAATCATAATTGGTCTAATTTTAATCTAATTCATATCTACCTAAGAATAATTTTCCCTAAGTACTATTTCCATCAAAATATACATCTGCTTAAAAACCAGTCAGTCTCAGTTGTTTATTGTATAAAAACTAACTTCCTCTGTTGACTTTCAGTTTCCATCACAATCTGACTTAACTCCGCATTCACAACTACTTCTCAAATTAGAATAATCTTGACTCCATTAGTTCCTGATTACTGCTTTGAAAGTTTTTTTCTTCAATTTCTTTAAGCTCAACAACTCCTATTGAATAGACTGAAAATTACTTAAATTTTCAATTAACAAACAAATGCAGGCCTACCTCAGAGATATTAAGGGTTCTGTTCAGACCATAGTGATAAAGTAAACATCACAATAAAGCAAGTCACACGCATTTTTTTTTGTTTGTTTCCCAGTGATTATGAAAGATATATTTAAGGCTGGAAGCAGTGGCTTATGCCTGTGAGCCCAGTACTTTGGAAAGTCATGGAAAGAGGACTGTTTGAGGCCAGGAGTTTAAGGTAAGCCTGGGCAAAATAATAATCTTTATTATTCAAATAAATTTATTATTTATCAAAATAAAATCTTTATTTTAAAAAGTCAGGCTAGAGTGGTGGTATACACCTGTAGTCTTAGCTCAAGAAGTTGAGAAGGGAGGATTGCTTGAGTCTAGGAGTTGGAGGGTGCAGTAAGCTATGATTGCACCACTGCACTTAAGCCTGAGTGATAGCAAGATCTTTTCTCTCAATTTTTTAAAGTTATTTTTACACTATACTATAGTCTATTGAGTGTGCAATAGCAGTATGTCAAAAATGCAAGCATCTTAATTAAAAATACCTTATGGCTTAAAAAAATGCTTACATTCATCTGAGCCTTCAGTGAATCATAATATTTTTGTTGACAAAAGGTTTTGCCTCAATATTGGTGGCTGCTGGCTGATCAGAGTGGCTGTTGCTGAAGGTTAAGGTAGCAGTGGAAATTTCTTAAAATAAGAGAACAATGAAGTTTACCATACCCATTGACTTCCTTTCATTAAAGATATCTTTGTAGGATGAAATGGTGCATATTTTACCCACAGTAGAACTTCTTTCAACTTTGTAGTCAACTTTCTCAAATACTGCTGCTCTATCGGTAAGTTTATGTAATATTCTCTATTCCTTGCTGTCATTTCAGCAACTTTCACAAGATCTACACTGGGAGCAGTTTCCATCTCAAGAAACAATTTTCTTTGGTCATCTGTAAGGAGAAATCCCTCATCCATTCAAGTTTTATCATGAGATGACAGCAATTCAGCAATGTCTTTAGGTTGCATTTCTAATTCAAGTTCTTTTGCTATTTTTACTACATCTGCAGTTATTTCCTCTTAAATCTTAACCCCCTCAAAGGGTTGGAATCAACTTTTTGAAAGGGTAAGGGTTGAAATCAACTTTTTACCAATCTGTAAGGGTTGGAATCAACTTTTTGAAAACTCTAGTTAATGATGACTTTTTTTCCTCCCGTGAATCAAGAATGTTTTTAATGTCATCTAGAATGATAAATCCTCTTCAAAAGATTTTCAATTTTTGCTCAGATTTATTAGAGGAATCAGTATCTATAGAAACTATAGCTTTAAGAAATGTATTTCTTAAATAATAATACTTGAAGTCAAAGTTATTCCTTGATCCACAGGCTACAGAATGGATGTTATGTTAGCAGGCATGAAAACAGTATTAATCTCCTTGTACATCACCATTAGAGTTCCCAGGTGACTAGGTACATTGCCAATGAACATTAATATTTTGAAAGGAATATTTTTTTCTGAGGAGTAGGTCTCAGTAGTGGGCTTAAAATATTCAGTAAACATGATGTAAACACTTGTGCAGTCATCCAGACTTTGTTGTTCCATGTACAGAGGACAGGCAGAGTAGATTTAGCATCATTCCTAAGGACCCTTGGATTTTTTGAATAATCAATGAGCATTGGCTTCAGCTTAAAGTCACCAGCTGCATTAGCCTCTACAAGAGAGTCAACCTGTCCTTTGAAGCTTTGAAGCCAGGCATTGATTTCACCTCTCTAGCAATGAAAGACCTAGATGGCATCTTCTTCCAATAGAAGCCTAATTCATCTGCATAGGAAATCTCTTGTTTAGTGTAGCCACTTTTATCAGTTATCTTAGCTAGATCTTTTGGATAGCTTGGTGCAGTTTCTACGTTAGTACTTTGTACTTTATATTATGGAGACAGCTTCTTTCCTTAAAACTCATGAACATCTGCTCACTTCCAGTTTGTCAGTTGCAGTTTTGTGATCGCTCTTGGCCTTCATGGAATTGAGGAGAATAAGGGCTTTGCTGTAGATTAGGCTTTGGCTTACAGGAATGTTACTGCTGGTTTGATCTTTTATCCAGACCACTCAAACTTCCTCCAAGAACTTTTTCTTTACATTTACAACTTGCTAACCGGTGCAAAAGGCCAAACTTTTGACCTGTCTTAGCTTTTTATGTGCCTTCCATAGTAAGCTTAATCATTTCTAGCTTTTTATTTAAAGTGAGAAAAGTATAAATCTTCCTTTCCATTGGACCTGGAGAGACCATTGTGAAGTCATTAATTGACCTGATTTCAATGTTGTTGTGTCTTGGGGAATAGAGAGGCCGAAGGAGAGGGAGAGAGACAGAGGAATGGCTATGTCAGTGGAATAGTTAGAACACACATAGTTACTGTTTTATTTCACTTTCTTATGTGGGTGTGGTTCATGGTACTCCACAACAATTGTAATAGTAATATCTAAGATCACCGATCACAATACGAGATATAATGGTAATGAAAAAGTTTGAAATATTGCAATAATTACCAAAATGTGATACAGAAGCACAAAGTGAGCACAGTCTGTTGAAAAAATGGTGCTAATACACTTGCTTGACACAAATCTTCAATTTATAAAAAACATAATATCTGTGAAGCACAATAAAGTGAACAGCAAGAAAATGAAGTGTACCCATGTGATTCTAAGCCACTTATTAGTTTGATTTGTGAGATGCTTACCTTTGGTCATCACCAAGAATGATGTTTAGAAATAACATTTCATATTTCCTTCTTTACCCATGTGAATGTTGGCTAAATTATTTAGCCTCTCTGAGCCTCAGTTGTCTATAAAATGGGAATAGCAACTTTATCCCTATCTTTTAGAGAACATGTGAAGACAAGATAGTTTTCAAAAGTGTAAACTATTTGATGTTTTATTAAACTTGGTAGCTAAATTGTAAATGAAAGTTCCCCTCTCTTTCTTCCTTGCAAAGATCTACCTTTTAAAAATAAGCAGCATTAGCATCTGTGAGAAAAGCACTTCCCTAATTGAAATAAAATGTAGATGATACACTTAGTAAGTACTGGAAGAAGCATCTCCTGATGAACTTTACTTTCTTTGGGTTTTTCTCACTCTGATTCCTGTTGTTACCACTTTTCTCCTGTGAATTCCCTTTCCTTGGTTACTCTTACCACATCTAAAACCAACTGGCATTTTCAAAATAAATTTAATAATCTAAGGAAGAACAAAAGTATATAAAAGTCATAGACATGGTCCAGCATATAGTGACAGTCTCTCATTATCACGTTTCAACAGCCTTCTCTCTCTGTCATTCCTTTTCCCTGAAAAATTTCACAAGAATCTTTCCCACCTCCAGTGGGAGTAAGCGTAATCTTCCTTATCACCACATGGGGGCGATTTTCCTTGCCAGCTAGTTCTCCTTAGTACCAAGGGCAAGAATAGCGATTCCAACTCTGCCACTCACCTAAGTCTTGGGACTCAACTATGTCCCAAGAAAGGGACATAGTTCTTTTTTTTCTCAGATTCCTGAGAGGATTATCATCGCTCCATCCTCTGTACCGAGATGGAGCTCAGTCATACAAATAATTGTAACATCTATACAAGAGGGGCACATCTAGAAGGGAGCTACTTCATTCCTCTCTCAATAGAAATAATTTATCTTCATTATTTCTACATAATTAGACCAGACGTGGAAATTAGCAAGGTCTCTAAATACAGATACAAAAGAAAGTGAGATTTGCACTTAAAAGACAGCAGTAAACGATGAAGATGTCAGTATAGTATAGTAACAATAAATACACTTTGATGTATTACTATACATTTAGTAATAGATTAGTGACTTAGTTATATGAATTAATACAGTGATATAGTAGATGTTTGGAAACAGTCTATAATTTAGTGTCAGCATCTTGAAAACGTAAGTATCTTATAACTGTATGTTCTTGCATCCTCATCAACTTCCTTGCCCAAGGACAAAGATGGCACAATTTCCATAAAAATGAAAGCTTCCACGAGACTAGGCTTTGATTTATTCTTTTATTGAATAGTTATTTTATTTAGTTTAATTTTTATGCATTTTTAACTTAACAGAGTAGGTTAAGAATAACTCCCAGCATTCCTGAACATGTTCCTTCCAGAGCCTTGCATCTCTTGTAGATGCAAGTAAAGAGCTTAACAGCAACCTTGAAGGATAGTTGAATAACTTATGCAATGCACCTGGCATAGTGCCTTCTGCATAGCAAGGGCTTCATAAATGTTTTTTTTTGTTGTTAAATTTTGATTATATGAGACATAATTTGAGAGGAATGCAAATTAAAAGTGGGAAAATATGGTGACTAGCATATATTTGATAATGTTAATTGATGGTTTTTCTGGGTATTTCCTTGTACCTATGGCCCTTTATTTAGTCAGTGAGTTTCCCATTCCTTTAGAAAAAAGAATGATGTGATAGGAAGAAAGGAGTCTGTTCTTGGCTATTAAGGGGAAAAGGAAGGACTTAGAACCTGGACAGTAGGAAAGTTGTAGGGTACCTGGTATATAACATCAAGGCAAAGGCAAGGCTTTCTTTGCTTTTTCCATGAAATGAGAAAACTTTCCCTGGCTGGGAGTAGGGAGAGAGCTGGAGGGTAGCAACGAGATGCTTACAATATAATCACTTGAAATAGAAATTAAACAGCAATTAATTCCATTATTGAAAAATTAAGTTATATTTCTCTCACACCAAGTTTATGAACTAAAATTTATAATTTAGTCAATTATATGCAAAGTATGAAGGCTTTTTTAATGGCAAGTGTAAATGTGATTTGTTCTCTAGAAATAGGGCAATAAAGCTTTTGAGCTTAGACAGATACTGAGCAGTGTTAGTTGAAAGAATGAAAACTTGCGGTTGATGGAAAGTGTCTGGTTTGGTTTTAAAGAAGAGTGGAAACACTTAGACTACTTAGAGGTTTTTTTGGTTACCAATTGAAATGGTTGAAATAAATGCAAATAATGTAACCCAATCGCATGTACTCTCGTAGTAACTCATAATACAAAAATATATACATGTATACTATAAAATGTTTGGTGATTTTGTGCTTATTCCTATAAGAAAGTATATATACATAGCCGGGCGCTGTGGCGGGCGCCTGTAGTCCCAGCTACTAGGGAGGCTGAGGCAAGAGAATCGCTTAAGCCCAAGAGCTGGAGGTTGCTGTGAGCAGTGTGACGCCACGGCACTCTACCCAGGGCGATAAAATGAGACTCTTGTCTCTACAAAAAAATAAAAATAAAAATAGCTGCTAGCGTGCCAGCCACATACACTATGTCTGGCAGGTTCAAACCCAGCCTGGGCCTGACAAACAACAATGACAACTACAAGAACAATAACGACAAAAATAGCTGGGCATTGTGGTTGGCGCTTGTGGTCCCAGCTACTTGGGAGACTGAGGCAAGAGAATTGCTCAAGCCCAAGAGTTTGAGGTTGCTGTAAGCTGTGATGTCACAGCCCTCTATCGAGGGCGACATGATGAGACTATCTCCCCCCCAAAAAAAAAAAAAAAATGTTTAAAAAATAAACATTGGCGGCTTGGCACCTGTGGCTCAACAGGCTAAGACGCCAGCCATGTACACCTGAGCTGGCGGGTTCAAATCCAACCTGGGCCGGCCAAACAACAATGACGGCTGCAACCAAAAAATGGCCAGGCGTTGTGGCGGGTGCCTGTAGTCCCAGCTACTTGGGAGGTGGAGGCAAGAATCTATCCAGGGCTCAGCACAGCACTCTATCCAGGGTGACAGCTTGAGGCTCTGTCTCAAAAAAATAAAAATAAAAATAAACATTGGCAAAAGGTGTTCTGTACATTTACAGCAATAATTTCATTTAGTTTGGGAAGCGTTTGTTCTTTTTTTTTTTTTGTAGAGACAAGAGTCCCACTTCATCGCCCTTGGTAGAGTGCGATGGCATCACAGAGTTCACAGCAACGTCCAACTCCTGGGCTGAGGCGATTCCCTTGCCTCAGCCTCCCTAGTAGCTGGGACTATAGGCACCTGCCATAGCGCCCAGCTATTTTTTGTTGCAGTTTGGCCGAGGCCAGGTTTGAACCTGCCACCTTCGGTATATGGGTCTGGTGCCTTACTCGATGAGCCACAGGCGCCGTCCTTGTTCTTACATTTTAGGGTTATTTAGAGATGTTTTAATTTCTTTGAGGATTTAAATGTTTCATGAGTTTTACGGTGGATATATCATTTTAGAACAAATGTTAATGGTTGACTATTCTCTGATTTTAAAGGATTGGACATAAAATCATGGTTTCTGCTGTCTTAACCCACTGCTAGTCTACAAATTATCTCTGGAGATATAGATATAGATTTTTTTTTTTTTTTTTGGAGACAATGTCTCATTATCCTCAGTAGAGTGCCCTGGTGTCATAACTCTCAGCAACCTCCTCTAACTCTTGGATTTAAAGGGATTATCTTGCCTCAGCCTCCTGAGTAGCTGCTAGCGTGCCAGCCACATACACTATGTCTGGTAGGTTCAAACCCAGCCTGGGCCTGACTCAGCCAAGTGCCTGCTACAATTGCCAGGTATTTTTATCAATGAGGTTTCTTTCTTTCTTTTTTTGTTGAGACAGAGCCTCAAGCTGGCCCCCTGGGTAGAGTGCTGTGGGATTACAGCTCACAGCAGCCTCCTACTCCTGGGCTCAAGCGATTTTCCTGCTTCCGTCTCCCAAGTAGCTGGGAATACAGGTGCCCGCCACAACGGGCCTGGCCATTTTTTGGTTGCAGCCATCATTTTTGTTTGGCGGTCAGGGCTGGATTTGAACCCGCCAGCTCAGATGTATGTGGCTGGCACTTTAGCCCGTTGAGCCACAGGCGCCCAGCCATCAATGAAGTTTATCTACACTTGCAATAGCCTGGTCTTGTACTTCCGACCTCATGCAGTCTACCTTCCATAATGCTGGGATTATAGGAGAGAACTACCAGGCCTGGCTATTTTTTTTATAATTTTGTCACCATCCAACTGAACCCCTTTATTTTTGTAAAAGTTTTATTTAATAATCGCAATTTTGTCAGCATCAGGGCTGTTAGTATATCTGTTTTCTTTTTTTTTTTTTTTTTTTGAGACAGAGCCTCAAGCTGTCATCCTGGATAGAGTGCTATGGCTTCACAGGTCACAGCAACCTCCAATTCCTGGGCTCAAGCGAGTCTCCTGCCTCCGCCTCCCAAGTAGCTGGGACTACAGGTGCCCGCCACAACGCCCAGCCATTTTTTGGTTGCAGCCATCATTGTTTGGTGGGCCCGGGCTGGATTCAAACCCGCCAGCTCAGGTGTACGTGGCTGGTGCCTTAGCCCGTTGAGCCACAGGCGCCGAGCCAGTATATCTGTTTTCCTCAGTAACATATGTTGTGCCCATTTAGTAATTTGTCTTTTTTTTTTTTTTTTTTGAGACAGAGTCTCACTATGTTGCCCTGGGTAGAATGCTGTGGGGTCACAGCTCAAGCAACCTCTAGCTCTTGGGGTTAAGTGATTCTCTTGCCTCAGTCAGCCTCCCAAGTAGCTGGGACTACACGCCCACCACAAAGCCCCGCTATTTTTTGGTTGTAGTTGTCATTGTTTGGCAGGATCAGGCTGGATTCAAACCTGCCAGCTCTGATGTATGTGGCTGGCACCCTAACCACTGAGCTACAGGCATTAAGCCCACCATTTAGTAATTTATCATTATCTACTATCCACCACCCTATTTATTAAACTGCTTAAGTATCAGTAAGGGACAAGTTCAGATGTTGAGATTGTGGATGTTTTATTTATTGGACATAACAAATCAGTGCACATGTAATCATGACTGTTCAGGTTACATAGTCATTACAAAATGAGTGAGCTCCTGAAACTCCCAAATTGAAAAAATACAGTATGTAGGTGTTCCCTCTTAAATTTTTCGAGCTTTGTTTGTATGAACAGTTTAATTGGAACGTGGTGATACACTGTTGAATCTTCTTAGTTGTCCATATACCTACATTGACCCCCTCTTTGACTTGACCATGCACCACATGTGGGTATTAGTACAGTAGGCCTAGTTCTTTATGGTGATCACCTCCGTATCTTGACCACATTGTTAAGAGTCTCTTCATTGGTCACTGTAACACAGATCCCACTGTAATTTAGAAGCCGTAGAAATTACCCATTAAAACTTAAGATTTTGGGGGAGGCACCTGTGGCTCAGTGAGTTGGGCGCTGACCCCATATATCGGGGGTGGCGGGTTCGTACCTGGTCCTGGCTAAAACTGCAACAATTGTGGCCAGTGCTTATAGTCCCAGCTACTCAGGAGGCTGAGGCAAGAGAATTATCTAAGTTGGAAGTTGCTGTGAGGTGTGACACCATAGCAGCCTACCGAGGGCGACAAAGTATGACTTTGTCTCAAAAAAAAAATTAATGTTTGGTGGTGGTTAGTATATTCAGAGTACATTCCAGCATTATTAGTCAGTTATCGTGTCTGATATAGTTAATGTTTGGTAGTTTTAGTACAGAATGGAAGATACATGTTGAGCTGCAAGACAATCATGGTTGAAAGTCAGTCTTTTCATGTCTGCTAGGAAATACAAAACTTTTTGTTTTGGAAATTTCGAGACTTTTCAGAAGATTTGTTTGAAGCAAGGGGTTGTAATAAATTTTTAATTTTCCCATAGGAGGTAGAGATTTTTTCTGGATTTGTAGAACCATAGCTGAATGTATAAAATACTGCTTCTTTTTAACGTAATGATTATGCTTTTCAATTTTAGATCGAAAGTATCCAGCTTATGATGGACAGTGAAACAGGTCGATCTAAAGGATACGGATTTATTACAGTAAGTAATTACCATGATTAACATGACTTTTTGTTTTCTCTCTCTCTTTTTTTTTTTTTTTTTGTAGTTTTTGGCCAGGGCTGGGTTTGAACCTGCCAACTTCAGCATATGGGGCCAGCGCCCTACTCCATTGAGCCACAGGCACCGTCCATAACTTTGTTTTTTAATCTAAAGAGCATACTAAAGTTACACTAATTACTGATTCTGAGGAAGAGGGCATGGTTAACATTTGTTTTATTTAGGTTAATGTTTTCTAGTGGTTTAAATTAGCTTGCAGAGCGTTTTCTTAGTAAGCAGTAAGTGTTTACCAAATCTGAAAATTTATTGAACCGTGTTGTTATTGTCCTGTACTGTATGTAATGTTAATATATGGTCATTTTGATTAGCCAGCTCATCATATAATTAGAGGTTTTCTTTTCAAGTGTAACTTAACTATAACTCTTTCTTACTAAACGAAGGTCTTTTGGGTTTTGTTTTATGTAAAATCCTTTCTATATATGTATATACCTCACAAATAAAGTAAGAATTGTCTTACTAAAAGTGTTTGCTGCCCACAGTAGTGACTCACATCTGTAATCTCAAAACTTTGGGAACCTGATGCAGGAGAATTGCTTGAGGCCCTGTGTCTAAGACTAGCCTGGGGAACATAATAAGACTCCGTTTCTACAAAGAAAAATTAGCCAGATGTGTTGAATGTACCTATTATAATCCTACCTACTTAGGAGGTTGAGGCAAGAACATTACTTGAACAGGGATTCAAGGTTACATTGAGCTATATAATCATGCCACTGTCCTCAAGCCTGGGAAACAGATGGAGACGTCTCTACCTAAAAAATAAAATGACATAAAGTAGTATTTGGCTAAATAGGGCAGTCCAGGTAGGGTTAGGATTTGCTAATAGTTGGGAATGGGTATGCTTGTACTTTCTTTTTTTTTCTTTGAGACAGTTTCTGTCTCTCGGACAAGAGATGATTATTTCATTATAGCTCACAGCAATGTCAAACTCCTAGGCTCAAGTAATCCTTTTTTTTTTTTTTGCAGTTTTTGGCCAGGACCTGGTTTGAACCTGCCACCTCTTGTATATGGGGCTGCCGCTGCTCTACTCCTTTGAGCCATAGGCACTCCCCCCCCCTTTTTTTTGTTTACAGAGTCTCACATTATCACCCTCCATAGTGTGCAGTGGTGTCACAGCTCACAGCAACCTCCAACTCCTAGGCTTAGGCAATTCTCTTGCTTCAGCCACCTGAGCAGCTGAGACTGCAGGTGCCTGCCACGTTTTTGTTGCAATTCGGCCGGGGCTGGATTTGAACTCGCCACCCTGAGTATTTGGGGCTGGCGCCTAAGCAATCCTTCTCCTTCTATTTTTCTATTTCTGGTAGAGATAGGGTTTCTTTCTTTCTTTTTTTTTCCTATTTTGAGATAGCGCCTCAAGCTGTTGCCCTGGGTAGTGTGCTGTGGCATCATAGCTCACAGCAACCTCTATCTCTTGGGTTCAAGCGATTCTCCTGCCTCTGCCTTCCAAGTAGCTGGGACTACCGGCTCCCGCCACAACGCCTTGCTCTCTTTTGGTTGCAGCCGTCATTGTTGTTTGGTGAAGCCCTGGCTGGATTCGAACCTACCAGCTCAGGTGTATGTGACTGGTGCCTTAGCTGCTTGAGCCACAGCCTTTTTTTTTTTTTTTTTTTTTTGAGACAGAGTCTCAAGCTGTTGCCCTTGAGTACCGTGCCTTGGCATCACAGCAAGCTCCAACTTTGGGCTTAAGTGATTCTCTTGCCTCAGCCTCCCAAGCAGCTGGGACTACAGGCACCTGCCACAATGCCTGGCTGTGTTTTTGGTGCATTTGTCATTGTTGTTTAGCAATCCTGGGCCAGGTTCGAACCCGCCAGCTTCAGTATATGTGGCCAGTGCCCTACTCACTGAACTACTGGCACCTAGCCATAGAGACAGGGTTTCACTCTTGCTCAGGCTGCTTTAGCTTTCTTGAGCTCATGCAGTCCATCTGCCTTGGCCACTCAGAGTGTTAGGATTATAGGCCTGCGCCACCACATCTGGCCTGCCTGTACATAACATTTTTTCAATCATATATATATATATTTTTTTTTGTAGAGACAGAGTCTCACTTTATCGCCCTGGGTAGAGTGCCGTGGCGTCACACTGCTCACAGCAACTTCAGCTCTTGGGCTTAAGCGATTCTCTTGCCTCAGCCTCCCTAGTAGCTGGGACTACAG
>CAUYON010127152.1:0-50942 GCA_963573935.1 Arctocebus calabarensis | reverse complement strand
GTACTGTTACAGTTAGCCTTCATGGCATTTTCTTGATCACTATATAAAGACATTGATACTCTACATTTAATAAGTTTCCCCAGTACCCTGCTAAGATGCACCGTAGGTGTGATCCCACCAATTGCCCTCCCTCCACCCATATATAGGAATACAGGGAAAGGGGAAAGGGAGGGGAGGGGAGGGGGGATGAATAATTTTTTTAATGTGTAGCTGTAATGTATTGGTTAGGATTTTACTGAATATTTTTTCATCTATAACCTTTAGTGAAATTGGTCTGAAATTCTCCTTTTTAGTTAGGTCTTTTCCTAGTTTTGGTATCAGTGTGATGATTGCTTCATAGAACAAACATCCTTTTCAACTTTTTGGAATAATTTCTACAGCATGTGTAGAAAGTCTTCTTTGAAGGTTTAATAGAATTCTGGTGCAAAGCCAGCTGGACCATGACTTTGTTGATGTTTGGAGATTTTTCATTGTTTCTTCAATCTTAGTTCTTGAAATTGGCCTATTCAAGACATTTATTTCTTCTTGATTAAGTCTAGAAAGAGGGTATGATTCCAGGTACTGATCCCTTTCCTCAAAATTGTCAAATTTCTGGAAATAGAGTTTCTTGTAGTAATCAGAGATGACCTTTTGTATCTCTCTGATATCTGCTCTTATTTCCCCTTTTTCATTACTGATTGAGGGTATTAGAGATTTTATCTTTCTGTTTCTATTTAATCTGGCTAAAGGTTTATTGGTTTTATGTATTTTTTCAAAAAAGAAACTTTTTGTTTTGTTAATGTTCTGAATGTTTTTTTGTTTTCAAATTAATTAATCTCTGATTTAATTTCCGTTATTTTTTTCTTCTACTAGGTCTGACATTAGATTGTTCTTCATTTTCTAATTCCATAAGATGGATCATGAGTTTGTTGATGTACTCTCTTTCTGTACTCTCTATTTTTCAAATGTAGGCATCTAATGCAATGGATTTCCATCTTAAGACTGCTTTTGCTATATCCTGCAGGTTTTGGTACTCTTCATCATTATTGTTGTTATGTTTGAGGAATTTAGCGATTTCATCTTCCTCTCTTTCTGAACTCAGCTATTATTCAGCATAATGTTGTTTAATTTCTAAGTCTTTGTGAGGGGATAAACATTTTTGTTGGAGCTGAGTTACACCTTTATTGCCTTGTGATCTGAACACAAACAAGGTATAATTTATATATTTTTTAAATTTAGTTGAGGTTTTATTAGTATCCTAGGATGTGGTTGATTTTGAAGTACATAACATGGGCTGACAAGGAAAATATATATTCCTTAGCTTTAGGATGATGTGTTCTAAATAGGTATATTAATCACATTTGTTCTAAGGTCACATTTAAGTCCTTTGTAATTTTGTTTAGTTTCTGTTTAGAGGATCTGCATAGTTCTTTCAGAGGGATGTTAAAGTCTCTGACTACTATGGTGTTATGGGATATCATATTGGTCAGGCCCATCAAAATCCATTTCACAAATCTGGGAACATTTAAGTTTGGTGCATAAATATTTAGAATTGAAATGTCTTCTTGTTGGAGTGTTCCATTGACCAGTATAAAGTGTCCATCTTTCTCTATCTTAAATTTAGTTGCTTCAAATCTGCTTGTACCTGAAAATAAGATTGAAACACCTCCTTTCTTCCAATTTCCATTTGCTTGAAACACAGTTTTCCATCCCTTAACCCTGAGTCTTGATTTGTCCTTCAAGGCTAGGTGGGTATCCTGGAGATAGCATATGGATAGCTTGTGCATTTTTATCTAGTAAGCCAGTCATTGCCTCTTCAGTGGTGAATCCTGTCCGTTGACATTTATTGATAGAATTTATAAGTGTGGTGGAGTTCTACTCATCTTATTTTTTGAAAGTCCCTTGTGTAGTTTTATTCTTTGTGTCACTGTGAAAGCTAAGTGTTTTCCTTTAGCTTATGGGTGTTTATTTTGCTGGTAGTCCACTATGACATTCAGTGTTGAGAATAGGTCTAAGTATTTCCTGTAGAGCTTGTCTTGTGGCGAATATCCTCAGTGCTTGTATATCCACAAAATATTTTATTTCTTCATCAATTCTGAAGCTTATATTAGCAGGAAAGAGAATTATGGGCTGGAAATTATATTGTTTAAGAATGGAGAAGGTGGATGACCATGCTCTTCTGGCTTGGAAAGTGTCAGTTGAAATGTCTGCTGTCATCCTAATGGCTTGCCTCTGTAGGTCAGTTAGCACTTACTCCTGGGTGCTTGAAGAATTTGTTCTTTCATATTATCTTTGGACTATACTACCATGCCATAGTGATCAAAACAGCACAGTATTGGTGCAAAAATAGAGATATTAATATTTGGAACCAAATAGGAAACCATGAAATAGAACTAAACTCTTCCAGCTACCTGATATTTTATAAGCCAAACAAGAACATACACTGGGGAAAAGAATCCCTATTCAATAAATGGTGTTGGGTGAACTGTAAAAGACTGAAACTGGACCCACCCCTCTCACTACATACAAAAATTGATTCAAGATGAATAAAATATTTCAATCTAAAGCATAAAATAATACAAATCCTTGGAAAAAAAGTGGAGAAAACATTTGAATATATTAGCCTGCAGAAAGATTTTTATGAAGAAGACTTCCATGGCAATTGCAACAACAACAAAAATAAACAAATGAGACTTAATTAAAATGCAAAGTTTCTGTATAGCTAAAGAAACAACAACCAAAACAAACAGACAACCTCATAATGGAAAAATATATTTGCATATTATGAATCAGACAGAAACTTGATAACTAGGATCTATAGAGAACTCAAATTAATCAACAAAGTAAGACCAAACAAATCCATATATCATTGGGCAAGAGAGATGAATAGAAACTTCTGTAAAGAAGACAAGTGGCTAACAAACATGAAAAATACACATTGTCGCTAATGATCAGAGAAATGCAAATCAAAACTACCCTGAGATATCACCTAACCCTAATACAATTCTTGACAACCCAAAATACAATTCTTGACTTCCTTATGGCTTTTTACTACTTCTGTGAGGCAAGTAATACTCCTCCTGTTATCATAGAAGAGGCAAAAGAGACAAAAAGAAATCCATTTCCTTCCTATTTACATATTTTAACAAGAGAAAAATTTATGATAATGGAGCCAAGAACTTGTATGTTCAGTCTAATTAACCTAGTGTGTTTTCTACTCTACCCCTGCATCTCAACTTCTCTCTATAAGCTTCGGTGCACAGATTAAAAATTCAGTGGGCTAAGTTAATATTTTATATCTACCACTAGAATGATCTGAGTTCTAAATGATCACTTTTGTCTATCTCCTTTTCTTCTTGAACATGTTTCCCAACTCTATCCTCTCCTTTTCCTCTGAAGCAACCTCTTTTTACACCTTGGCTATGACTACCTGTGTACTCATCACCCAGATATATTGAGAAATTAATAAAACCATTTCATATACTGCAATAATTTTTTCAGTGTGTGTGTGTTTATGTATATATTTGTGAGAGAGAGATAGAGGGGGAGACAGAGAAAGAGAGAGAGACAGAAGAGAATACGAGCACACACAAATTGTAGTGGAAAGTGCTGCAGGTTTACTTTCATAAACATCTCTACAATCATATTCCAGGAAAGATGTCCTGCCTAAGGAGAGATTTTTCTGATTATTTCCCTATTTGCATAGTATTATTGTTGTAGTTATTTATGGTAATGCATTTCATATATAGTATTCTTTATGACATAGTTGTGTTATTGTGCATAAATGGATCACATCTAATCATATTGAAGTCCTGCTCTTAAGCAAGAAACAATAACTTTCAGGATGGTTTCAGAATTAAGAAAAATGAGAGAGGACAAAATAAGAGCATGCATTTGAGATTAAATTGGGAAATTCCAGTGAATCAAGCCTCTATCATATATTAGTAGAGATGGGTTATACAAACACCTATTCCAAGAAGTAGCTGTGAAACTTCAGGCAAGTCATTTTCCATACTTTATCCTCAATTTGTTGATCTGTGAAAATAAGAAATAGGATTATATTACAATTAAGGAGAGTCTAGCTATGGCATTTCTCCTTTTATGCACAGGATAACTGGTGATTCTTATTTCTCTAGTGGAAAATGTGGAAAAGAGAGATCTTACACACATAGGTAAGGTCATCAGGGACTGCCACTAAATAAATTTCAAAACAATTCATAATCCAGATATGGTTTTGTTGTCAATTTATTGTTTTCTTCCATAATTCTAGAGTAATTAGAATATGGCATCATCATACACATTAGAAAATATTTAATTGCTATGTAATGCATCTTAAGAGTATACGATAAAAAAGCGGCCCTGATCCTAACAGCCTAGAACCTGAAAGAGTTTTTATTCTTTGGATTACAATAGCTTGGATCACCATGAGCTATATGGCTTAAAATATTATGAACAGTGACACTTTAAAGCTTGTTGTACTAAATGAGAAAAACTTTTCATAAGAAAAACAAGGTGTTGGGAAGGAGGCAAGATGGCCAACTGGAGCCAGCTTTCCACAGGCACTCCTATCAAGAAGGACAGTTAAAGGGCAGAAGTTCATAAAGTAAGCTGATGATTTGGAGCTGAGCCAAGAGAGAAGATTCAAGAGTACACATCACCCCTGTTGAGGCAAGCTGTGACCCCAAGGAAACAAAAATAGGTACAAAACCCATCAACAATAGATGGGAATCTGCTCCCCCAAGATAACAGCTCAGGTAACTGTGTACTTTCTACAAACAATTGAGCAGAGTTCAGATCACTTCTTATTTTATCCCATGAGACAGACCTGCTAAAGACCATTTCTCCATTCCCAGAGAGAACCCACTTGTGGGCCTCAGAATTCTCCCACCAGGCATAAAACTGAACATATACTCTACCCACAATTCTGAACTCTCAGAACTCCCCTCCACTCCCATCACAAGGTCTGGAAGGCTGTCCCCGATGGAGTCCAAATTCATGGGAAATTTCTTGAGAGGTACAGGCAAGACATGGGCATCTACAAGTCTGTACTGAATCACCAGCATAGGTGTAAAGTGGGGACTGAAGAGCAAGGGAACTAAATGAGAGAGGGAAAAAAGGTGCCCTATGGCAGAGCTCAACAGTGGCAGCAACAGGAACAATAGGGCTCACACCCCTGATGATATTTTGGAAAAACACTTCCCATCTCAGCAACCAGAGATAGCTGGGCCTGTACTCCAGGGGAAGCCATAGGTGGAGCAGATCTGGGATCTAACCACAGATCCCATTAGCAAAGGGTATGGCTGAGGCAGTACCTGCCCAGGAAGCATGCAGTGGGGACTGAAAATAGAATACACACAAGAAGAGGTGGAATATTCCCAGAGTAAGACTGAGTCCAAATTGCTGCTTTTGTGAGCCCAAGAGGCACCCAGCTCCCAGTGTAGCATGGGCAGGACAAGAGCAGGCATGGCATCATCCCGGGGCGGGGAAGGAACTGAGAGCCTATTGTGAACTCTAATCATGCCCCCCCAACATAGAGTGTAGCGGAGACAGATACCAGCTCTGCAAGAATTGGTATAGTAACAGTGGCACAGGGTAGGGCTGAGTTGCAGCTTCTGTGAGCTTAAAACATGCCAGGCCCATGGTAGAACACAGCCAGGGCAGAAACACAAAATCTATAAGAATATAAGAGGCAGCAGAATCAGTCTTGGGTGGGGATAGAACTGAGTGACACTCCTCAGCTTCCTTTGAGCACCTGAGGTAGTCAAACTTCAGTTTCCCCTGCCAGCTTGTGGCAGAGTGTGGCAGCCTGGCTGAGGAGACACTGATCTTTATGTGTCTCTGGCAGATGGAAACCCCTAGTGCATTTGCTCATTGGAGGGAACTGGACCACAGCAATGTGGGGTTACCAATGATTGTGTGTGAAGAGGTGCAAGGTGGGAAAGGATGGATCAACATTTTTAGATTAAGTCATTTGTTTAGTGGGCTGTTCTGACTCTGCGGAGCACTGGAGAGAGCTACACTTCAGCTTCCAGCAGATCCCTGCTATCAAGTTGCTGGAGACCATTTGAACACTTCCACTTGAGAGTTGGTGCTGACTGGGACAATTGGTTTGTAACTGTTGACCTAGGCCAAGCACCTGAGGCTCATCCAAGGTGGTACTCTGGTTGTGTTGTTGTGGGAAGGATTGATTTTCCTTTTCCAGTTTTTACCCATAGGGGGAAGGATGTCTTAGTGGCTTGTATTTCCCCACAGCTAAGACTTCAATCCAGAGTCACTGATTCACTAGGATTAGACAGAGACCAGTTGAATACAAGTCAGAGCCACCTAGACCCAACACACCAAGCAGATCCCCAGAGTCTCAGGCTGTAGTAATGTATGGGTTCTTTGCAATGCTATAGAGGAAAAGCTGCAGTCACCAGTCTAAGCTCTCTGGAAAAGGGCTGGTTAATCACTACTCCAGGGGCCCCCAATTCAATTTCACCTTACCTGCTCATCTAGTAAAATAGTGAAAAATAATCATGGAGTGGAATCAGCTGAAAAACTCTGACAACATGAATAATAAGAGTAGATAAATTCCCCCAAAGAATGACAAAGTAGACACACCAGAAGATCCCATTCATAAACAAATGGCTGAGATATTACGAATTGAGTTTAGAATTTGTATGGGAAATAAGATTAACAGAAGGGAAGTAAAGTTGGAATTAGAAATTCCAGGAATAATTCAGAAGTTGGTGCAAGGATTCAATGAATTCAAAGATAAAATCACCAAAGATTTTGACACATTGAGAAAAGAATATGCAGCCCTCCAAGATATGAGAAATACAGTATAATCCCTCAGTAACAGAAGGGAAAGAGCAGAGAAAAGGATTTCTAACACTGAAGACAAAGCTTCTGAATGATCCCAAATGCTCAAAGAGGAAGAGAGTTGGAGAGCAAAAGTGGATCATTCTTTCAGAGACCTATGGGACAACTCCAAAGCAGCCTACATTCCCCTTATAGGAATTCCTGAAGGTGATAAGGTTGTTCCAAAAGGCTCAGATGCTCTACTCTAAGACACAGTCGAGGAGAACTTCCCAACATGGCAAGAGATACTGAAATTAAGATAACAGAGAGTTTCAGAACCCCAGCATGACTCAATCTAAATAAAGCATCTCCCAGACACATTATAATTATACACACATTATAAGTTAATTATAACTTATAATTAACTTAGCCAAAGTTAATATCAAGTAGAAAATTCTGCAATCAGCTAGAGGAAAGAAAACCATAACTTGCAAGGGTAAGAATATTAGAATGACTGAAAATTGCTTTGCTGAAACTTTTCAAGTGAGAAGAGGATGGACATGGAACATCAACCTCCTAAAACAAAACAACTTACAACCCAGGATCCTGTATCAAGCTAAACTGAGTTTCATTTTAGATGGAGAAATTAAATACATTAATGACATTCACATGTTTGAGAAATTTGCCATAACTAAACTAGCTCTCTATGATATTCTCAGATCCATCCTCCACAATGACCAGCACAATGCTCTGCCACCAAAGTAAACTCACTCAGAAACTTTTGATCAAATCCCAACTTGCACAGTGGCAAAAGGATTAAAAATGTCCACTGGACTTTCAAAAAATTCGACACCCCAAATTCGATCAAGCTTATCAATACTCTCAATTAATACAAATGGCTTAAACTGTCCTCTAAAAAGGCACAGTTGACTGACTGGATACAAAAACTCAGGCCAGATGTCTTCTACATACAAGAATCTTATCTTACATTTGAAAGTTAAATATAGACTCAGGGTGAAAGGATGGATATCTATAATTCAGGCAATTGGAAATCAGAAAAAAGCAAGTGTTGCAATTTTACTCACAGATACAATAGGCTTTAAACCAACAAAAGTAAGGAAAGATAAGGATGGTCACTTCATATTTGTTAAGGGCTATACTCTACATGATGACCTGGATTGCAAGATCATAAAGATAAAGATTGCAATTATTAACATTTATGTGCCACACAAAATGCTCTTCAATTTATGAGAGACCCTAACAGACGCAAACAGCTTGATATCTTCAAGCACCATAATATTTGGACATTTTAACAACACTTTGGCAGTGTTGGATAGATCCTTCAAGAAGAAATTCAGCACAGAAATTTTAGACTTAAAATTAAACATTCAACAATTGGATTTAACAGACAGCCAGAGAACATTTCATCCTAATAAAACTGAATACACAGTCTTCTCATCAGCCCATGGAACATCCTCCAATATTGATCACATCTTAGGTCATAAGTCTAGCCTCAGCAAATTTAAAAGAATAATAATTATTCCTAGTATCTTCTCAGACCTTCATGGAATAAAAGTTGACCTCAGTAAATACAGGAATGTGCATACTCATACAAAAACATTGAAACAGTATAGATAACTTTATACTGTATGATAGCTGGGTGATAGGTGATATTAAGAACGAAATTACCAAATTTTTGGAATGAAATGATAATGAAGAAATGAATTACCAGAATCTGTGGCATACTGAAAAAGCAGTCATAAGAGGGAAATTTACAGCATTGTAAGCCTTACTCAAGAGAATGGAAAAAGAGGAAGTCAACAACTTAATGGGACATCTTAAGCAAATGGAAAAGGAAGAACATTTCAATCTTAAACCCAGAAGAAGAAAATAAATAACCAAAATTAGAGAATAATTAAATGAAATTGAAAAAAACAGAATTATACAACAAATCAATGAATCAAAAAGTTGATTTTTTAAAAAGGTCAATGAAATAGATAAAACTTTGGCTAACCTAACCATAAATAAAAGAGTAAAATCTCTATTTTCATCAAAAAGAAATGACACAGGTGAGATAACTACAGACATCTCAAAAATTCAAAAAGTCCTTGATGAATATTACAAAAAACTCTATTCTCAGAAATATGAAAATCTGAATAAAATTGACCAATACTTGGAAGCACGCCACCTTCCTAGACTTAGCCAGACAGAAGTGCAAATGTTAAACAAGCTTATATCAAGTTCTGAAATAGCATCAACTATACAAAATCTTTCCAAAAAGAAAAATGCAGTATCAGATGGCTTCACATCAGAATTCTACCAAACCTTTAAAGAGGAATTAGTACCTATATTAGTAGCCTTTTCCAAAACATAGAGAATGAAGGAATACTTCCCAACCATTTCTATGACACAAAAATCACCCTGATCCCCAAACCAGGAAAAGACCCAACAAGAAAATAAAATTATAGACCAATATTTCTAATGAATATTCATACAAGAATATACAATAAGATCCTAGAAAGCAGACTCCAACAACACATCAAACAAATTATAAATCACAACCAGGTAGGTTTTATCCCAGGGTCCCAAGGATGGTTCAATATATGTATAAATATAACACATCACATAAACAAAATAAAAATCAAAGACCAAATGATTCCTTCACTTGATGCAGGAAAAGATTTTGATAATATCCAGAATCCTTTCATGACCAAAACACCTGAGAAAACTGGTATAGAAGTGGCATTTCTTAAACTGATACAGGCCATCTACAGCAAACCCAGAGACAATATTATATTCAGTGAGATAAAATTTACATTTACACTCAGATCAGGAAACAGGCAACATTGCCCACTGTCTCCATTGCTTTTTAACATTGTAATGGAAGTCTTAGCTATTACAAACAGGCAAGAGCAGGGGATCAATGGTATTCATAAAGGGTCAAAGGAGATTAAACTTTCACTCTTTGCAGATGATATGATTGTATACCTGGAAAACCCCAGGGACTCAACTACAAATCTCTTCTAAGTGATCAAGGAATACATCAGCATCTCAGGATACAAAATCAATACTCATAAATCAATAGCATTTATGTATACTAACAATAGTCAAGCTGAAAAACAGTCAAAGACTCTGTTCCTTTTATAGCAGTGCCAAAGATGAAACATCTGGCGTACCTAACAAAGGACGTGAAAGATCTCTATAAAGAGAACTATGAAACTCTGAGAATAGAAATTTCTGAAGATGTTAACAAATGGAAAAACAAACCATGTTCATGGCAGGGAAGAATCAACATTCTTAAAATGTCCATACTATGCAGAGCAATCTACATATTTAATACAATCCGTATTTAAGCACCTCTGTCATACTTTAAAGACCTAGAAATATTAGTACTTCATTTCATATGGAAACAGAAAAAAACCTTATATAGCCAAGACATTACTTAGAAATTAAAAACAAAAAATCAGGAGTAATCAAGCTACCAGACCTCAGACTGTACTTTAAGTCTATAGTGATCAAAACACCATGGTACTGGCACAAAAATAGAGAGGTGGATGTATGGAACAGAATTGAGAACCAAGAGATGAACCCAGACACTCATTGTCATTTGATCTTTGATTAGCCTATCAAAATATAAATTGAGAGAAAGATTCCTTATTTAACAAATGGTTCTGGGTGATTTGGCTGGTGACTTGTAGAAGACTAAAACTAGACCTACACCTTTTACCTATAACATAACTTGACTCTCATTGGATAAAAGATTTAAACTTAAGACATGAAACTATAAAGATTCTTGGAGAGAGTGCAGGGCAAACACTTGAAGAAATTAGCCTGTGGGAATACTTTATGAGGAAGACCCCTGGGCAATTGAAGCAATACCATAAATACATTGCTGGGATCTGATCAACCAGAAAAAGCTGCTGCACTGCCAAGAACAAAGTAAAGCACTTAGACAGCCCTCAGAATGGGGAAGGATATTTTCAGGTTATGTTTCTCACAGTGGCCTGATAACTGGAATCTGCACAGAGAACTCCAAGTTATTAATAAGAAAAGAATGAGTGAAAGGGTTTCTGTGATATGTAGAAAAACAAGAGCATACAATAAACAAGAAAATCCCATGAAGGTTCTGTCGAACAGTTGGATGAAAATATTTCACATTGTATGTGAATCCAAAACATTGTACCCTATGATTGCACTAATGTACACAGCTATGTAATAATAAATGCAATACAATACAAAGAAAAGAATGAGTGATCACATTTCATTGTGGGCAAGAGACTTGAACAGAAGATTTTCTGAAGAAGACAGGTGCACATGAAAAAAATGCTCATCATCTTTAATCATCAGAGAAATGCAATCAAAACCACTTTGAGATATCATCTAACTCCAGAAAGAGTAGCCCACATAACAAAATCCTAAAACTACAGATGTTGGCATAGATGTGGAGAACAAGGAACACTTCTGCACTGCTGTTGGAAATGCAACCTAATTCATTCCTTTTGGAAATAAATTTGGAGAAAACTCAGAGATCTAAAAGTAGACCTGTCATTCGATTCTGCTATTACTTTCCTAAGTATATATCCAAAAGTCCAAAAATCACTTTGCACCAGATTGCTCATTGCAGCTCAATTCATAATTGCCAAGTCATAGAAGAAACTCAAGTGCCCATCAACCCATGCATGGATTAATAAATTGTTTTATATGTATACCATGAAATTCTATTCAGCCTTAAAAAATATGGAGAGTATACGTCTTTTATGTTTACATGGATGGAGCTGGAACATATTCTTCTTAGTAAAATATCTCCAGCATGGAAGAAAAATTATCCAATATACTCAGTAGTTTTATGAAACCAATTTATAATTAGTCACACTTTCTTATGAAAGATAGATCAAAACTATAGCCCAGCATGAAGGAGAGAAAGGGAGTGGCATGGCAGAGGAGGGGGGAGGTTTGATAGAGTGAGGTTAAATGGTGGGAACACACCTATGGAGTATATTACAAGGGTACAAGTCAAATATATCAGCAATAGAACATAAATGTCTTAACACAATAATTAAGTAAATGAGGTGAAAACTATGTTGATTAGTTTGATGTAAGCACTCCAAATTGTATAAAAATATCAACATATTGTACCCCACAAATGCATAAATGTATTCATAATCTATGTGCATTTAAATTAAGAAAAGGAAAGAAATAAAAATAATAGCAAATAAAAAAGAAAAATATAAAAGAAAGACAAAGTCCTAATTTAACAATACTAATTTAACTGGTTTTATCTCATTAACCTTGATCCCAGAAGTGTTATAGAGATAGAAACTTGCATAAGTCTCTTCCATGAATAATTCTTCAGAAATCTAAAGATTTGTTGCAACCCTTAGCTCTTTATGATATCTTCAGTATGCTACATGGTTTTTAAAAGATAAACTAAATTGGAATATAGTTGATCAACACCCCCAAATCAGGTTTTGTATGTGCCAACAATGGTCAAGCCGAGAATAATATCAAATACTCTATTCCTTTTACAATAACATCAAGGAAGATGACATTCCTGGGAATATATATTTTATAAGTCATGAAAGATCTCTATGAGGAGAATAATGAAACTCTGGAAAAGGAAATAGCAGAAGATGTCAACAGATGCTAGAACATACTCTGTTCATAGCTGGGAAGTATCAACATTGCTAAAAAGTCCATACTATTAAAGCAATCTATAGATTTAAAGAAATCCCCACCAAAGTACCAATGTCATACTTTAAAGAACCTGAAAAAAATAGTACTTCAATTTATATGGAACCAGAAAAAATCCCAAATAGAAACTATAGTTCTTAGAATTAAAAATATATTTGGAGGCATCACGTTGCCAGATCTCAGGTTATGTTCAAGGCTATAGTGATCAAAACAGCATGGTGCTGGAACAAAAAACAAGATGTAGACCTATGGAATAGGATAGAGAATCTAGAGATGAACCCATCCATATACCATCATTTAATCTTTAATAAGCCTAACCAAAGCATGCAATGGGGAAAGAAGTACTTATTTAATGGTGCTGGGAGAACTTGTTGCCAAATATAGAAGACTGAAATTAGACCCACACCTCTCATAAAAATTTACTCTCATTGGGTAAATGATTTAAATTTAAGACATAAAACAATAAAAATTCTAGAAAAGTGTGTGGGGAAAACATTTGAAAATATTGGCCTGGGAAAAAACTTTATGAGGAAGACCCCCCCCCCTAGCAATTGAAGCAATACCAAAAATAAATAACTGGGATTTTGATTAGGCTAAAAAGCTTTTGCAGAGATTAGGGTACTACAAAAAAATCAAACAGACAGCATTCAGAATGCGAGAAGATTTTTGCATGTTATGCATCTGACAAATGCTTGATAATTAGAATCTACAGAAAAATAAGGTTAAACAATAAGAAAAGTTCAAACAACCCTCTCTATAAGTGGACAAGAAATTTGAACAAACTATTAGTTAAGAAAGACCTCCCATTTCTGAATGTATATGAATCGTGCCCTATGATTGCACCAATGTACAGAATTATGATTCAATAAAATTATAAAAAAAAAGCAGCTGTTACAAAGTGAATATCTAAATTCCTAGGTATAATCTATCACTTCCACTGTTTTTGGAGGCCCTAATCCTCTGAGTAGGTACAAAAATGAATGATAAGATCAAAGGACAGTTAGAAAAGCTAACTCAGAAGACTCTTGAACTAAATTCTTTCCATTGCTTGCCTCAAAATAAATTTCCCCAATGACTTGGTTGTAGACCATTTGAGTTATTACATGGGAGGTCTTTCTTAACTAATAGTTTATTGTTAGATCAAGAAATTATAGAATTAATAAAACATAGTATTTCTTTGGCTAAATTTCAACCAATCCTCATTTTAACATTCAACACTAAAAGAACATTTCTCTCTCTGAGATTTGGTTATGATCAAAGCTCTTCCCTCCGATTCACCTTCTTTAACCTCAAATTGATAATTGGGGGTTGTAATTTTGTCATCTATATCTGTTAATGTTACAGAAATAGATTCCTGAACACATCATTAATGTTAGGTGTCTAGTGGACCACAACCTGGGACAGTGGTCAGCTAGGGAGATGGTACTGAGGAAATCAAGAGACTTAATACCAAACTATCACGCATTGTCTGTAAGCCTGTAAGTGCATACTTTGTTTCATGTGCCTGGTGGCACCCTGAAAACAATGCAGCAACCTGTCCTGTTTCCTGGACTCTTTTTATTTGGTACATAACAGAATATACATGCAAGAATTCATAGCAGTTAAGGTTAAGAATGAGAGAGAGGAGATTACAGCCCCCAGGAAGGTTGAGTAAAGGGTAAGCAAGGGCATAGGGTAATGGAACATCTGAAATGGCCAGATAATGGTACAAATGGAGTGGGGAGAAGCAATCTCATCTTTTTTAAGGCAAATTTCTCACCTTCTGTAGCCTAAACTACTGGTTGATGTTCTCAGCTGTCCTACACTTCTGATTTCCCCAGGCAGGAAGAGCCATGCAAACATTCTCCAGTTTGAAGGTCTGTGAGAATTCATCCTGTTTACCTCCCAAACACAATTAGTAAAATCCTGGAAGTCGACACTTCCTTAGAAGCAGATCATGAAGAGAATCAACCACAGTCTACCTACGCTTGTGAGCCTAAAGAAAATTTGAAGTTATTGCTTAGAAACTAGCAAACAAAGTATTAATGTAGTTTTCTTTTGAAATTTCAGGTTTTGTTATTTCCAACCTGACACAAATGACACTGTCATTAAGCCCCTCCTCTCACTCTTCTACTCTTGAATTATATTATGCTAATCAGAATTGTGTCTTCCAGAGAAGATATCTTCAGGCCACAAACAATAAAAATGGTTCCAGTCCAAGACCTGATTCTATTTCAGACCCCTGGATCACCCTCCAATGGAGAACCCTTTTCTAACTGCCCCCTTTTATCATCATCTGATCCAGCAGGAAGCAATTAAGACTGAATCAGTGCCCTTTTTTCTTAAAAGCAGTTAGAGGTTCCACTTGGAGAGAAAGAATGGGTACAGGCTTCTCTTATTCAGAGATGAACAAGGACTCACATTTTCTAGTCCTAAAGAAAAAGACTTCTTTTTAATCAAAATGCTCTCTTTGGGTATAAGCAAGACAGGAAAAAAATAGTTTTGACAGTATTTAATGTAAGCTGGCTCTCTTCTGAAGTGAACTCCCTGCTGCTTTTCCTAGAGCTGGAGGGATTGTATTAATTTGTTATACTCATCAACATTGAAAAGGTGTCTTCTGCCAAGTCCTAGGCAAATGTAATTCTCAAGAGCTCCCTATTTATAAATGGTATGTAACTTACTAAATAAAAGACACATAGGACTTCCCACTTGGGTCTCCCCTCTGTCAAGAGGTTCTGGTGCCATTCATTCCTTCTGTATTCCTTTCTATCTAATAAATCCTTTTGTATCACTGTGGTCCATGGGTTCATTCTTGTAATCTCTGAGACCAAAGACCTACTTCAGAAAGGAATTCCATCAACACTTACATTGAATAATTTTGATTCTTGGAACAAAATTGAGAAGCTAGAAACTATTGTGTGTATTTTTTTTATTGTGTTATTTTTTAACAATATTTAAATTGAAGAATATGGTATGTAACATGTATGAATTATGAGGTATAATAATATAAATATTAGTGAAACCCCAACATAACTCAAGAACTAAAACATCAAAAGCTTGCATTTACTTATTAGCTCATCTCTTTTTCCATGCCTCTGCTTCCCCATGAAAGGTAAGCACTTTCCAGAATTTTGATTTAACATTTTACTGTTTATTTTACACTACTTCTTTGTAAGGAAATAGTTATTTATAGAAACAACATATAGAATCATATAATGCTTGATCTGGAAGGCAGCTTTGAGCTCATTCTGTTAAACTCATCATTTAACAAAAAAGTAAACTAAAACCCATAGTAGACAAAGTGAAAATGTCTAGCCTTTCAGTGTGAAGTTGATCATCCATTGAGTGATCAGAAGATTGTCCATATCATATGAGTTTACCATCGATATAGTGATAATTCTAACACAATAATTGATATTATTTTTTTTTTTTGAGACAGAGCCTCAAGCTGTCACCCTGGATAGAGTGCCGTGGCATCACAGCTCACAACAACCTCCAATTCCTGGGCGCAAGCGAGTCTCTTGCCTCTGCCTCCCAAGTAGGTGGGACTGCAGGTGCCCACCACAACGCCTGGCCATTTTTTTGGTTGCAGCCATCATTGTTATTTGGCGGGTCCAGGCTGGATTCGAACCCGCCAGCTCACGTATACGTGGCTGGCGCCTTAGCCCGCTGAGCCACAGGCGCCGAGCTGATATTAAAATTCTTAACAATAAAACTTGGTGCTACAGTTCTTAATATTCTTTGTTATTTAAAAATATAAAACTTATAAAAGTCATTTACAGAAAAACTGCTTATCAATCAAACTTGTTTGTATTGTACATGTAAGTCTCTGAATTATATTATAAATCCAGAACATTATTCCCATCAAAATTTAGCAAATTTTAAAACATGCAATAAAGACTTTAAAAAAATCAATAAAAATATTATTTTTTGCCTGGAGTGGTGGCTTTCGCCTGTAATCCCAGCACTGTGGGAGACTGAGGAGGGAGAATTGCTTGAGCTAAGGAGTTCCAAACTCCCCTGAGTGTGAGGTGAGACCCCGACTCCTAAAAAAGTATAAAAACCTAGCTGGGTGTTGTGATGAGAGCCTACTACTCCAGCGACTTTCAGAGGCAGTGGGATGCCCACAGCCGGAGTCTGAGCTTGCAGTGAGCTAAGACACCATTGCACTCTGCTCAGGGGCATAGGGTGGGATTCTGTCTCAACAACAACAACAACAAAAAGCAAAGAAATAAAAATAAAAATAGGCAAGGAAATAAAAATATATAATTTCTCATAAAATTATTAATCTGTTCTGGTTTTCTTTAGAGTTTTATCAGTTATTTTTCATTATTTATTATTTCAAAATATTATAGGGGTATAAATGTTTTGGTTACATAATTTGTTTTTGTACATATAAAGTCAAAGCTATAAGTGTACCCATCACCCAGATAGTGTGCATTGTGTCCATTATATATGAATTCAGCCATGCTCTCCTCCCCCAACTTACTTGATTTTTGATGAGTATTGTTTTCATATGGGAACGTAAGTGTTGATTGATTAATTCCAATTTAATAGTGAGTACATATGGTTGTTTTTTTTTTTTTTTCATTCTTGTGACATTTCACTTAGAAGAATGGTCTCCAGTTCCATCTAAGCTAATTCAAGAGATATTAGTTCATATAGTTCCATCTAGGCTCATACAAGAGATATTAGTTCACCATTTTCTTTAATCTCTGAGAAGTATTCCATGGTATACATACATCATATTTTAATAAACTACTCATGTATTGATGGGCACTTGAACTATTTCCATATCTTTGCAATCATGAATTGTGATGCTATAAATATTTGAGAGCAGATGTCTTTTTTATAAAATGTCTTTTTTTTTTTCCTTTTGGATAAATACCTCATAGTGGGATTGCTAGATCAAACAATAGGTTGACTTTTAGTTCTTGGAGGTATCTCCACACTACTTCCCATAGAGGTTGTACTAATCTGCAGTCCTACCAACAGTGTGTGAGTATTGCTAACTCTCTACATTCACTCTAGCATTTCTTGTTTTGGGAATTTTTGATAAAATCCATTCTTATTGGAGTTAGGTGATATTTCATTGTGATTTTAATTTCCATTTCCCTGATAATTAGAGATGTTGATCATTTTTCTTCATATGTTTTTTGGTCATTAGTGTATCTTTTTTTTTTTTTTAAGTTTCTGTTTGTGTCTTTTCCCCAGTTTTTAATGCAGTAGTTTATTTCTTGCTGATGTGCTTGAATTATTTGTACATTCTGATTATCAGCCCTATCAGATGTACAGCATACAAATGTTGCTGCATGTATTTGTTCACATACATGTGTGTATGTAATAATTTCAGAAGAGCTAATTACAATATTAATTTCCAAAACAATCCGAAGAAATTGTAGCATATTATTTTCTTTCTTATAATAGCCTATGACTTATTTCTGATGGATTGCCACTGTCACACTCCATCTTGACTATTGATTTATTTAAGGAGAATTCTGGGTAAAAATGGAAGTGATTTAGCTGAAGAATCTTAGATTGAAGTTAATTGTTTTCTGTACATGTTAGTGATTAACTTTCCACTGATGTGCCTTTTTCATTTTAGAAGCATAATAATGAAAACATCAACTTAATATGAATATGTAAATTTTATCCTTGAAAATTCTGGTTTTGTCAATTTCTAAAGATGACTTAGAGCTTGTTTTTAAAGCTGGGCCTGCCTTTCATTGCAAACGGTCAAAAAGAATGCTGTTTATATACTATTTTCCTCACATTAAAAATTCTTTTACTCTGAAGAATTCTTTTGTCTTCTAATTGTGTTAAAAATGAAAGCATTGCCAGTGTCCTTAAATGCTGGACCACAATTAAGGCAAAATAGGGTTTGACTCTTCTGTGTACTCAAGCTGTAAACAGTAGCCTGACTTCAACTGAAATCAAGGAAATGGGGTATGTTGGAGCATAATTACTCCTGAAGAACAGAATTTGCAATAGCCCTGTCTAATGAGGACATTGGGAGACTGTAAACCACAACTTTACCAAACAACCAACTTATTTATCAGAAGTGAAAAGTGAATTTTTCAGTTTTACGGAGTATAAGTGATTTGGAAAGTATATATTTGTCCTTATGGTTAATATGCATACATCTCACTAAAAAAAAAAAAAAAGAAGAAGATAATGGAGCTAGGCCAGGAACACAGCTGTACAGACCACTCAACTAATTACCCCTCCAATCTCAACCTCATTTATCTTAATTTCTTCCCAATTATACCAAATTATTAATAGTCTGTGTTGCATCAGAGTCTTAATCCCTTTTATTTCGGTAGCAATAGATAGTGGCAGATAAATTATGGAGGGACTCTGGATAAATGTTCATGAAATGCCACTTCTGGAAGATGGCATTGCTCACAAAAAATACAACAAAACTTTTTGAACTTGTAACTGGGCATTAGTATGAATATGCCAGCTGTTAATAGTTTTTGAAAGATAATCAAGGTGATACATGGTAAAAATGTAACCCCCAAAATAAAAATGTGCAGATTTGATCAATAACTTAAAAGATGAATACATTTCTAGATGGTTTATTCTCATTGAGTAGCATAGCAAAACCTCTGTTTCAGGCTATGATATTTTATGATAATAAGTGGCCTATTTCTATTCAAAGTAACGTTTGATATTCAAAGGGAAAATATCACTTATTTTTTCTTTTCAATCATATAACAGACTGTAATATTTATTGTGACTATTGACAAGTTGAAAACACATTTCAAAATTGGCAAACCAACTGAACAGCAAGAAGAAAACTTATTAGTGAGAAAACTATACTTGGAAACATTTGCAATTATTGAAATTTTTACTTGGTAAAACTAATACAGAATACATATTCATTTTTGTACCCTTTACAAAAGTATCAATACTAAAATAGAAATCTAAATGTTTTCTTTTTAATAAAAAGCAGTTTGCAATTTTTGTAGAAACAACTACATAACTTAATTATGTTTTTATGAATTTAACTTTCAGAAGCGTATGACCTAGACACATTATCAAATATATGTAATAGGTATAATAAATAGAGAAATCTTTGCACAGAAACAAAATAACACAATGGATTACCTTAATGAATCTTATTATCAAGTCAAAGATGTTTTTAAAAGAGCTAGTAGATTTATCTTCGACACTTTTTGGAATATAAAGTCCCGATTTAAGGATCAGTCATCTTTTTCCTTTTTATCATTTACCTAGTAGATGCTGAATTCAATTTCATGATCATAAATTAGACCCCTTTGGTCAGGGACAGAGAAGGGGAAACATGAACAAAATTATGGAACTACCTACTCCTTTAGCATCCTAGGTTCCAGATCTCTTGAGTCCTTTTCTCTTCCCCTTCTTAGAGTCCACCTAAGCAACTGTATCTTACATCACTCTCCCACTCCTCTACAGTGCTATCCAAATTATATCCCCAAAATATTTCTTTCCACATTAGTTTCTACATAATTTATATTTTTTTATACTTGGTAAAATGGCTGTTAACTATCTGGACTGCATGAAGTAAATGTACATGAATTGAGTCATTAATCCAGCTTGGAAAATAATGATTTACAGCTTTTTTTCCCAAATTTGCATTTAAGGCTCCTTACTTTGAAACACAATTTTCTAGGCTATTTTGTATATTATATACTGTTAGATTTTCAGAGTTTAGGAAATTTATGTGAATGCAGAAATATAAATTCTCCCCATATAGATCTATATAAGAGCTCATCACCTTTTGGATTTTTTTTTATTTGGTTCTTGGATCTATGCTGTTTTCCCTTCTACAACATCTGAAACATATTTCTACTGTTGACAAGTTAACGCATAAACACTGTAGATACACTGAAATTTTTAAATGTCTATAGTTTTATAATATTGTTAACACTGAATCTACCATTAAATAAAACTCCAAAAAGTTAATTTTGAAATTTGGTGTACAAACTTTTCTTTCAGTGCCAGGCAAAGATAATAAATACATTGTTATTTTTCTTCCCAAATAAATTCATCATGCCAGGTTGTCAGACTTGGAAATGAAATTCTGTAAGTAGGCTAAAACCATCATACATTCTTTGGCTAGAAATCTTTGCTACCTTTTCTGTACTGGCTGCTCTAATAAGCTGAGCCTGCATTATATTTCAGGGCATAGTTAATGTTTCATCCTTACAGGAAGGAGTCTGAGCATTTTATGGTTATGCATTGGGAGTTGGTAGCCTGTGTACAACAAATAATTTCATACTAAATTACATTATGCAACTGAATCAAAGCTTGTATGTAAAAGAATATGTAATCTGTTAGTCATTCAAAAAATTTTTTAAAATGTATGGTCAGGCAAAAGGGACTCTTTTGTTTAAATTGTACTCCCTCTTTTTCAAACATACCAAATTTATCATGAAGAGACCAGTTCAAACTAATGATGGTGAAATATTTCCTTTTTTAAAAAAGTCTATGCATCTTAAATCACATTATTGCTATTTTAAGATCTCTCTCTCTCCTCTTCAATTATTTTTGAATTTTGAAATTGAATTTTGAAAGTTAACTGAATGATTCTAAAACTTTTCCAGTTGTTGCAACTACTCCTGCAAAACTAAGTTGTTAAAGATAGCTATCATCTAGTCAATAGCACAGAATATATCATTGCATTTAGTAAACATTGGACTATTGTATATGTGTATTAGGAATACAGCTAAATTATTAATATATTAAATACAATGCAATGTTGAATTTTTTCTTTTTTTTTCTTTTTTTAGAGAAAGAGTCTCACTTTATTGCCCCCAGTAGAGTGCTGTGGTGTTACAGCTCACAGCAACCTCCAGCTCTTGGGCTTAGGCCATTCTTTTGCCTCAGCCTCCCAAGTAGCTGGAACTATAGGCACCCATTGCAGTGCCCAGCTATTTTTTTGTTGCAGTTTGTCTAGGGCCAGATTTGAACCTGCCACCCTGATATATGGAGCTGGCGCCCTACTCACTGAGCAACAGGTGTCACCCAATGTTGAATTTTTTTAAAAATGTGTTTAAAGGAACAATACAGAATCAAAAAAAATTATCAGGCACTATTTTTTTTTACCACCCATCTATGATTTGTTGAATAGTCACTTGAAGAGCAAATAAGTGCTTCTCTTTTATCAACTGAAAATGTAGTGCATATCTTAACTTTAGTCACCATCATTATATTATTGAAAATTATTAGTTTTTTGGACAAGTAAATTTATTTTAATTATTGAATTTATAATAACTAATTTCCCTAAGATATTCTTTACCTAACATCAGTTTCCCAGGAATGAAGACTATGCTATTTACATGCATAAATCTGTGATATAAAATTGTATTCTACTGCGATGCCTGACATGATTCTCTCACTGTTTCTTTATGATATGGTAAGCATGTAACAAAAAAGACGACAATTATGAAAAGGACGTGTTCTTTATTTTCAGGAAAAGCAGACAATCTTATCTCCATTGTTATCTAGCATACTACATGAAAAATAAATCTAGCTGATAAAATAAAAGATTGGAAATTGAGGTTAGGGAAAATAAAACTATAAATATTATCTAGCTATGCCATTTTTATTGTATTGTGAATTAGATATATGTTTATAACTGTAAACCCATGACTTTTAGTACTCCTGGTGAATAAACAAGAATTGACAATTATATTAGATATACTAATACTGCCATTTCTATTTAAATTATTCTTTTCAGTTGTGGCATTAGGCCTTTTATGTTCTGTCCTCTTTCAATTTTTGACTTTTAGGAAATGCCATTATTTTCCACTCTTTTCAGGCCTCAACTTGGTCCTTTTCTTTCTGATGTTTAGCAGCCTTTCCCTGGTATTCAAAAGATATAGATCCACTCTCCATAGGTGGCTCCATATCATTTATATATTTCCTAGGACTTCCTTTAAAAGAGACCTGACTAAGAAAGTAACTTTCCTGTTTGCTAGTGACAGATTTTCTACCAAGGCATTTCCACTACATGACTCCCCAGTCTGTTACTACAAGTATCAGCCTAGTCTAGAAAGCCTGTCTTTGAGCCTACCAATTTGTTCCTTGACCAAAGAACATAATTTTGGCTCAGAATCTAAACAGGATACATATTTAAATTACAACAAAGCCTAAGTAAGAAGTACATATATCAATATGTTTCCTTTAAGTAGTAATTGAACATAATAATTTTATGTTTGTGTTCTGGAGTTTTTCTTGGTTCAATTTTTTACAGGTGGTATGAGCATGGGGAAAATATTCAATCTTTTGAACCTTAATTTTCTCTGTAAATTGTGGCTGTTTATAGTACCCATCACATACTGTGTTATGAGGACTAGATGAATAATTTTTGGAACATATCATGCATGTCCTTCAATGTATTTTGAACATTTTTTTTTCCACACATAGCAATTATTCAGTGAGCATTGTTTTCACAGGTATTAGACTCATATGTTGTATTTTTTCATTAATTAGTGTCCCATAGGTGATAATTTTAGTTTTATTTTCTTAAAATAGTGATCAAATTTGCTTATGAATTTATTTGTTACCATCAGCAGTAACTCATACATTCCAGGAAACAGAAATGAAAGAGTCATTCCATACATTTTTAGGCACTGAGAACCCAGACTCAGTGAATGTTTCTTATCAAATATATAATTGTTATGTATTGTTACTTTGATTTTACAATTATGCATTCCCCCTCTATTGCATTTTGTTCTTCTTTATTTTCCTTTTCATTTTTTAAAAGGTATGTTCCCTTTTTCTCATTTTTTCATCTATAATGAACTTTAAGTGTATTCACTATAAGGCCTCAGCTATATATACATGTGTCTAAATATATATATATGTATGTGTGTGTGTGTTTATAAAATATATATGTGTTTGTGTGTATTATATATATATATATACATATATATTTCTTTTGTCTTGTTATCCCAATCTCTATTTGGTATGTCAATGTGTCATATTTTGGCCAGTTTCACAGCTTTATTCTGAATTTGGGTCTGCAGACTTGGTCTTTATTTGGATCAAATAATTTTTTTTTCCTGAAATTCTCCTTTCCTTTTTGTGTCTTGCACTATTATATTGTCTACATGCCTCTTTCTTATCTTTTCTAAAATTCATTTTAGGGTGACATAAAAATTGTTGGAAAATATTATTCTCCATTCTTTACACCAACATTCTTCTTATTTCAGCATCTACTTCATATTATTAAATATGTTGTTTTTCTTGTGATTCTTCTTTTAAGAAGTCCTAGGATTGTACCTGATAGGTGGTAGCTAACAATTAACTTAATTGTATGTACCCTTACATTAATCTAAAATATAAAAAGAAGTCCTAGGATTAATAACCATTGGCTGCCAGCCAAAACCCAGTCTCTTCTGTACAGAGAGAATGAGAAGAGTCATCTGCCTCTGTTTTCTCAAGAGGAGAAAGCTTATACAGAGTTGTTTAGATATCACTCACCCTTTTCAATGCACTCTGTTGTTTTATTAATATATGTACATATATGTATACATACATATGATAATGTATTTCCTGCCCTGACCACTATTTTCAGTATCTGCTTCTTATATCTGCTTCTGTGACAGAATTCGATTTAGCTAACATTTCTTTCTAAAAAAGGTTTGTATTATATATTTACATATTCAAAGAGATTCTATTATATAATTATCAATAGATTCATTCACCTACATTGTGAAGGGAATATTTTTTAAGTATGACTGGCTGATGTATATATTGGGAATTGCCAAATTAATGGGCACATTTCAAATCTTTGGCAACGCTTTGCAGTAATTATATCTGCTGAGCCACTTGATACACTATTGGAAATACCCCCGTATAACCATGTCGGGAGTTATTTTCAATGCTTTAATATACCTGATTATACAGTTTACTTATAGCAATATTATAAGATGCATATGGCCATGCAAATAAATGTAATAACTGCAAGAGTAATAGAGGTTTTCCTTTGTGAAATATTTATTTAATTCTTGAGGTCAGTAGTAGTCTTCATCATCTTATGTTAGTAATATTTTTAAAAGATATTGACCCTATAAAGAAGTTAATGAAGTTAATAATCTAAAACACTTACATTGTCTGTTATATTTTAAAATACTTTAATGATAATAGCTTATACTTATTTGGTGGTTAATATCTCCAGATATTATGCTAAGTGTTTCACATATTCTATCTAATTTAATCCTTACAACAACCCATTAAGCAAGTACATTTTATCCTCATTTTAGGAAACTGATACTTGAAGAGTTGTAGTATCCTTTCCAAAGCTCATAGTAGTAAGTGGAGAGTTCAGAATTTAACTACAGTTCTGTTGGATGCTCTTTCCACTATGCTATAGTGACCTCAGGAGGAAATAGCTCTTCTCTTTCTATTTTGCATCTATTTCTGTCTTCTACTTTCTTTCATTGACCTTTACCAACTATCACTTGCTAGTTGAGTAAGATGACTCTAAATTCAACACTCCAAGGCATGCAAACAGATGGGCTGGAAGTCCAATAAGAAAAATTGAGGCAAGAGTAATAATTATCACAGTTTTCTACAAAAGATCATATGTTTTTATTATAATTTATTGGGAAAATTAATGTATTATCTATAAACCACTTTAGGATTCACCTAAATAATTTTTGGATACTCATAAGGATTATCCGGACAGTAAAGTATTTATAATTGTAAGGATGATATTGATATATGTGTATTATAGCCACTGAGGGGACACAAGGACAGGAAGTGAATTATTCTGCCTCATTCTATATGCCCTGCCTTGTCCTTTGCTTTTTGTCTAACTCGTTAGCTTCAAAAGCATGGCTTATTTGTTTGAGTTAAGCGTGTAGTATAAAAAGTACTTAAGTTATGTTATGAGTAGGTGAACAGACCACAGATCCACAGATCTAGTATAGTAAAAAGATAAAAATGAAGGTTGTAATAATGTAACATCAGGAATTTGTATTTTGAAAAGACTCCAAATTGATTGTAAAAAGAAATTTAAATTTCTTTCATTTAAGGTGGTTGTCTGAAACCTTTTATTCATGCACTCTATCAGATAAATAGTGAACACACTATTTTAGTATGCATAAGTTTAATTATAAGCTATATACATGTACCACATATGTACTTGAGCTAGACATTAAATATTGAGACCAAGATTGCAAATAAGACTGTAACTAACGCATTTTATTTATTAAGGACATGAAACTTATTGCTAATATCAGTAGAGCAATGTTATTAATACATCAAACCTAATGATCTTTATAATATTTTCCCTCTTCATGGGGGTGACAGAGTTCCTACAAGGAATAAGTAGAGTTCCTATAAGGAATATAAGTATCAGTTCTGTTATTTGATTGCTTTTTTCCTATGCTTGCATTATTACATTCAATATGATGTTCTGTTGTGTTGGCTACTAAGAAAGAGATAGTTTAGTTAAAAATAAATATCAGCCTATAAATCTATTCAATTATATATACATAGAATACATCACAATGAGGTCAGAGTTAACTAAAGACTGGGGCTGGCAAAGATGAGGCACATGCTCTGTTGAGAATTCCTACTCTCCTTTCAAGATTACTCTAATATTTGGTGAAAACATCAGTGATAATGCATACCTTAAATACTAGTGACATATAATGTTGTGCTTTTTTATTTGTTTGTTTTTGAGACAGGGTATCACTCTGCTGCCTGGGCTAGAGTGCAGTGCTCTTACCATCATACATTCACTGCAACCTCAAACTCCTGGACACAAGCAATCCTTCTGCCTCAGCCTTCTGAGTAGCTGGCACTACAGGCAAATGGCATCACACCCCTCTAGCTTTTTAAAAATTTGTTTTGGAGATGAAGCCTTACCTGTCTGATTTTTCTATTTTTGGTAGAGGCAGAGTCTCACACTTGCTTGAGACTTTAACATATATTTTCATCCCTTTTTCAACATTTTAGTAATCTGACAAAGAGAAAAGATAGATATTGGTGTTATATGACTATTTATTGCAAAGTGACTTGATAATGTGTTCATAATTTAGACTGACCACAGGCTATTAAGGAAGACAGAAGGAAATCAAATTCAGAAAAGAAAATTCTGTCACTGGGAGGACCTGCATCTGCGGGTAGGGCGACAGCCACATACACTGAAGCTTGCAGGTTTGAATTCAGCTTGGGCCAGCTAAAACAACAATGACAACTGAAACAACAGCAAAAAACTAGCCAGGTGTTGTGGCAGGCACCTGTAGTCCCAGCTACTTGGGAGACTGAGGCAAGAGAATTGCTTCAACCTGAGAGTTTGAGATTTCTGTGAGCTGTGACGCCATGGCACTCTACCCAGGGCAATAGCTTGAGACTCTGTCTCAAAAAAGAAAAAGTAATAAAGAAAGAAAGAAAAAGAACAAAGAAAGGAAAAAAACAAAGAAATAAAAAGAAAGAAGTAAAAAGAAAAGTCCATTCTGTCACAGGCTTGAACTTATATGTGTATGAGATTTTAAGGATATTTCTTGTAAAACTTACATTAGGAAGAAATGAATTCAAACTTTAAAAAGGTATCTTGTCACACCCACACATATCTATACTAGGTAAAGCATATGGTTTATATGGAAATGAAGGATTTTTCTTTTACATTTGACTCCCAAGAAACATAACATAATACCAAGAAAAATACAAGGAATATTTTGAAATGTGTCAGATTCACAGCATAGTGATTAAGGTAAACTTATCATTTGGAATTGCAAAATAATGACAGGAAAATCCCCATTTTACTCCTAAAACAAATTTCCTTTTTTTAACAACAGTCTTTTTCAAGTTATTCAAACTAATAGTTTGTGAGAGTTTCTCCAACCCTGTCATTACACTCAGCAGGTCATATAGGAGAGCACTGTGACTTCATTACATGCAATTTAATTCCTTATACATCTAAACTAATCTTTGAACCTCAATAATGAGATGTTCAGATTTTAGTCACTGTGTCTTATAGTAGACCTTAGGGAATATTTATATTTTGCAGCGTTTTATTTTAGAAACAAATATACTGGAACTTTGAGTTTTACATTTACTTAGTGAAGCATGTCAACCTAATTCTTGGAAGATATCAGATATGGTTTATTTGAGCAAGCCTTTGGTGAATACTTAGTGTTTAAATTATTAAGCATAGTTTGAAGTAATAAACACCTATTAAATCTAGAAACAAACTTATTCTCTAACTATTAAATTTTGAAATTTTTGTACTTAACCCTTGATCCTTTAGGATAATAATGATAATCAAATTGAAGAGTTGTTTGTTTGGTTTGTTTTTTTTTTGTCTATTGGGGTGATACTGATATATTCTTACAGCAGTCATAGAGCATATTGGTCTTTCCACACTCTCTGAAAGAGTCCTAGCACACTTTTGGAATTCTTTGAGTAGTGTTTTTTCTATGTAAACATTTTTGTCATGCAATAAATGTATTTCTTCCTACTTTGATCCATTTTTCCCCTATTTTTAGTTATCCACTCTGATAATCTATGGTTTATTATTTTTGTTGTCAATACTTATTTTGGCCATAATGACAAAGGTTATCTAAAGAAGAAGTACCTAGTCATCAAAAATCCAGTTAAGTTCTTGAGAGAGTAGTATGACAGAGTATTGAGGGTCCAAATGAAATCAGTGACAGTGAGAATGAGAAGGAAACCTATATAAGTCAATACCATGGAGTGAAGAGTAAAGGGATGGCAATGACGCTAGATTTAGGAATCTTCTGAGGGCAAGGGTTCTGCTATTTTTTTTTTTTTTTGTAAAATCAAATTTTAATTTTTTTATTTCACATTAATATGAAGGTAAAAATTATTAGGTTGCATTTTTTGCATTTCTAAGGTAAAGTTCAAGTTGTAGTGGAGACCTTCATCCAAGGGGTATACTGTATTCCCTTACATTGTGCCCATTAGTTGAGAGTTTACTAATCCCTCCTCCTCCCCTTTCCTATTTCCATCTCCTCTTTCTCCCCACTTGAATATATTTCTGTTTTTCTCTCATGTGGGCATGGAGTTGTTTTTATATTTGTTTTATATTAGTATTGAGCACAGTGGATACTTATTTTTCAATTCTAGTGATACTTTATTAAGAAGAGTTCTTCAACTCTATCCAGATAAATACAAAATACATCAAGTCTCCATATTTTAATGACCAAATAGTATTTCATTTTATACACATACTACAGTTTATTAATCTACTCATTTGTTGTTGGAAACTTGGGTTTCTTTCGTGTCTTAGTAATTGTGAATTGAACTGCAATAAACATTCTAGTGCAAATATCCTTGTGATAAAATGATATATTTTCCTCTGGTTAGAAACTTAGTGATGGGATTGTGGGGTCAAATGGAAGGTCTACTTTTAGTTCTTTGAGTATTCCCCACACACCTTTCTATAGAGGTTGTAATAGTTTGCAGTCCAGTCCCACCAGCAGGGTAAAAGTGTCCCCTTCTCTCTATGACCACACCAGCATTTGCAGCTTTGGGATTTTTTGATTTGGAATATTTTCAGTGGGATTAGGTAGTAGTTTAAAGTGGTTTTGATTTCCATGTCTCTGATGAAACACATGAACTCCATTTGTTCATGGATTTGTTGGCCATTTACCTGTATTATTCAGAGGAGTTTTCATTCAAGTATCTTGCCCACTTATAAATGGGGTTCTTTGCTCTTTCCTTGTTGATCAATTTGAAGTCTCTGTACATTCTATTTATCAGGGCTTTGTCAGATTAATAGCATGGAAATATCTTCTCCCATTCTGAGGATTCTTGTTTTGCTTTAGTTGTTGTACCCTTGGCTAATGCAAAAACCTTTTAACTTAATCACATTCAATTTATTTATTTTGGTGTTGCTGCAATTGACAAAGGATTCCTCTTTATAAAATCTTTTCTGAGGCAGATGACATCAAAAATTTGTCCCACACTTTTTTCTAGGATTTTTATTGTCTTGTGCCTTAAATTTAAATCTTTTACCCAGCAAGAATCAATTTTTATTGGTGGTGACAGGTGCAGATCTAGGTGCAGACTTCCACATGTGGCTAACCAGTTCTCCCAACACTATTTATTAAACATGGATTATTTTCTCCAGTGTCTTCTTTTGTTTGGTTTATCAAAGATCAGGTGGTATTATGTGGCTGGGTTCATTTCTGAGTTCTCTCTCTGTTCTATTCCTTACCTCTGTATCCCTATTTTCGTGCCGATAGCATGCTATTTTCTTCTATGTAAATATTTTTTGTCATGCAAAAAGTTACTTCTTCCTACTTTGAAATGCAAACAATGTAACCTAATCATTTTTACCTTCACATTAATGTAAAATAAAAAAAATTAAATTGGGTATTTAATATTGGTCTATTCAAAATTTCAATTTTTTTCTGGTTGAGTTTAGGAAGGTGGTGTGATTCCAGGTATTATCCCATGACACATTTTCGAATCTCTGGGCATAGAGTTTTTGTAGACTTGTAGTATAACCTGAAGTCTGGTAAGATGATGCCACCACATTTATTTTTTATATTTTAAAATTGTATTGGTTATTTGGGGTTTTCTCTACTTCCATATAAAATGAAGCACTATTTTTTTTCAAGTTCTTTAATGTATTCTGTTGGTGCTTTGATGGGGATTGAATTAATTCTATAGATTGATGGGAGGAGTATAGACATTTATTACAATGTTTATTCTTCTTAGCTGTGAGTATAATATGTTCTTTAATTTGTTAATGTCTTCTGCTATTTCTTTTCTTATGGTTTTGTAGTTCATTGTAGAGATTCTTCACTTCCTTTGTTAGTTACATTCCCAGGTATTTCATTTTCTATGTGCTACTGTGAAAGGTATTGTATCTCTGACTTAATTCTTAGACTGACTGTTATTGGCATATATGAAGACTACTGATTTTTGTGCACTGATTTTATATCCTGACACATTACTGTATTCCTTGATCACTTCCAGAAGTCAGGAAGTGATCGAGATCTGGGAGTTTGCCAAGTATAAGATTATATTGCTTCAGTGGCTAGGGTGCTGGCCACATACACCGGGGTTGGCAGGTTAGAACTTGACCTAGGCCCGACAAACAACAATGACAATTACAACAACAACAACAACAACAACAACAACAACACAGCCAGATGTTGTGGCAGGCAGCTGTTGTTCCAGCTACTTGAGAGGCTGATGCAAGAGAATCGCTTAAGCCCAAGAGTTTGAGGTTTCTCTGAGCTATGATGTCATGGCATGCTACAGAGGGTGACAAAGTGAGACTCTGTCTCAAAAAAAAAAAAAAAAAAAGGTTATATTATATGCCAAGAGTGAGAGTTTGACCTATATCCCCATGTAAATACCCTTGATTGACTTCTCTTTCCTGATTGCATTGGCTAGAACTTCCAGCTCTATGTTGAATAGCAGTGGTGATAGGAGGCATCCTTGTCTTGTTCTGGTTCTAAGTGGAAATGGTTTTGGTTTTATTTGCTTTAGTATGACATTGGATGTGGGCTTGTTGTAGATGACCTCTATCAGTTTAAGAAATATCCCATCTATGCCTAATTTCTTAAATATTCTTGTCCCAAAATGGTGCTAAATTTTGTCAAAAGCTTTTTCTTCATCCATTGAGAGGATGGTATGGTCTTTGTTTTTGCTTCTGTTTATGTGAAGAATTACATTTATGGATTTATGTAGGTTGAGTGCCAAATTTGCATCCCTGGGATAAAGCCCACCTGATCAGTATGTATGTATGTGTGTGTGTATATATATATTTTTTAAGGTGTAGCTGTATTCTGTTTGCCAGGATCATGTTGAATATTTTTGCATTGATATTCATTAATGATATGAGTCTGCAGTTTTCTTTTTTTTGTTGGGTCCTTTTCGAGTTTTATGAAAAGGGGAATATTTGCTTAGCAGAACATGATGGGGAAGTTTCCTTCCCTCCCTATATTTTGGAATATGTTCTGCAATATGGATACTGGCTCCTCTTTGAAGGTTCATAGAATTCTGATATAAAACCATCCAGTTTAAGCTTTTTATTTTTGTAAGGTTTATATCGTTGCAATTTTGGCATTTAATTTTGGTCTATTCAAATGTCATTTTTTTTTTCTGGTTGAGTTTAGGAAGATGGTGGGATTCAAGATATTATTCCATGACACATTTTCAAATTTCTGGGCATAGAGTTTTTGTACTAATCAGAAATGATCTTTAATATCTCTGTGGTCTCTGTTATTTTCCATGTTCTTTTCTGATCCAGGTTTTTCTGGATTTTATTTTTCTGTTAGTAGTTAGTCTGGCCAAGGGTTTGTCAATTTTATTAATCTTTTCAAGGAATCAACTTCGTTTTGCTGATCTTCCAAGTGATTCTGTGTTCTTAATTTCATTTAATTCTCATCTAATTTTGGTTATTTCTTTTTTTCTGCTAGGTTTTCTAGGTTGTCGAGATGCCCCATTAGGTTGTTGATTTGTACCTTTTTTTTTTTTTTTTTTTGGTTTTGAACATCCAATGCTATAAAATTGCCTGTTAGGATTACCTTTGCAGTATCCCACAGGGTTTTATAACTGTGGCTTCAATGTTTTGTTCTAGAAATATAATAATGTTCTTCTTTATCTCCTCCTTTAGCCAGCTGTCTTTCAGCATAAAGTTGTTTAGTTCACATGACTTTATGTGGGTTTGAAAATTTCTGCTGGAGTTGAGTTCTATTTTTCTTTCATGATGGTCTGAGAAGATACAAGGTAAAATTTGTATTCTCTTAAATTTGTGGAGCTTTAATTTGTGCCCTAAGGTATGATTGATTTTGGAGAATGACTCTTGGGCTGATGAGCAGAATGTATAGTTGATATCATTAGGATGAGATATTCCATATTTGTCTGTTAACCCCATTTGTTCTAAAGTCAATTTTAAGTCCATTATTTCTTTCTTTCCATTCTGCTTGGAGAATCTGTCTACTTTTATCGGAGGGTTGTTGGGATCTCCAGCTATTAAGGTGTTTCAGGAAGTCAAATTGATAAGTTAGGGTTTGTTTTAAGTGGGAGCACTTAAGCTGAGTGCATAGATGTTCTTGACTGGAATCTCTTCTTGTCACATTGTTCTGCAGATACAGTGTCCGTCCATCTTTCTATTTCCTTATTTTTGTTGGGTTAGATTTATTTGCATCTGCAAATAAGATTTCAACCCTTGCTTTCTTCTGATTTCCATTCTTCTGAAATATTGTTTTTTATCCCTTCACCCAGAGTTTTGTTTTATGAGAGTTTAGATGAGTCTCCTGGAGTCAGCATATATTTTGCTTGCATTTTTGTATCTGGCCAGCCAGACTGTGACTCTTCATTTGAGAATTCAAGCAATTCACATTTATTGAGAGAATCGAAATGTAGTGTTCTATACATCTTGTTTTGTGGAGGTCTATTGATTAATTTTATCCTTTGAGCCATTGTGAAAGCTCAGCTTTGTCCTTTAATTTCTGGGTGTTTTTATTTTGCTGGTGGTCCATCATCCTGGTCAGTGTGAAGAATGCGTCTGAGACTTTCCTGTAGAGTTAGTCTTGTGGAAAATTTTCTTAATGTTAGCATGTCAGTAAAATGTTTGATTTTGCCATTGAAAATGAAACTTATTTTAGCAGGATACAGAATTCTGGGCTGATAGTGATTTTTTAAAGAAGGTTAATGGCAGATGACCACCCTCTTTTGGTATGAAATGGCAGAAAACCACCCTCTTTTGGTATGAAAGTATCCAGCTGATAAGTCTGCTGTCACTCTGTTATTTTCCCCTTATAGGTAAGAATATGCTTCCACCTGACTGCTTGCAGAATTTTTTTCATTCATTTTGATTCTGGCCAGGTTAATTATCATGTGTCTAGGAGTTGCTTTGTTTAAATTTAGTCATGTTGGGGTTATATAACTATCTAGTATCTGGATTTGTGTGCGTGTGTGTGTGTGTGAGACAGAACTTAAAGCTACAGCCATGGATAGAGTGCCGTGACATCACAGCTCACAGCAACCTCAAACTCCTGGGCTTAAGTGACTCTCTTGCCTCAGCCTCCCATGTAGCTGGGACTACAGACACCCACCACAATGCCTGGCTATTTTTTGGTTGTAGTTATCATTGTTTGGCAGGTCTGGGCTGGATTTGAACTCGCCAGCTCTGGTCTATGTGACTGGTGACTTAGCTGATTGAGCTATAGGTGCCACCTAGTATCTGGATTTATGGTTCTCTTGCAATGCTTAGGAAATTCTTCACCATGATGTCTTGAAGTAGAGCTCCTTTGCCATTTGGACCCTCACCTTCTCCCTCAGGAATCCCTATAATGCAAATCTTTTGGAGTAATACCATCCCATAACTCTCTGAGGAAAAAGCTTTGCTTTTATTCTTTTTTTTTTAATGCCTCTTTGAATGATTGAATTAGTTCAAAAATCTTGTCTTCAATTTCCAAGATTCTTTTTTCTCAATGTTCTATGCCATTCCTGAGTCTCTTAAATGTGTTTTGAAACTCTGTAAATGTCTCTTTAAATTCCTTAATCTCTGCTATATCCTTTCTAATTATGTCCAGATCGTTGGTTACTTTGGCTTCAATTTCACTAAATTCTTGAGACAATTTTTGAACTTCTTTTTGGACTTGTATTTTAATCTCCTTAATTTCATTCATCTTATTTTCCACCTGTATTCTGAATTCTGTTTCTGTTATTTCAACAATTTTTCTATGGATGCCATGTTTAGCTGTATCTTCTTTGGAATCTCTTCAAGGAGTTGATCTGCTCTGACTTTTTATATTGCTAGTGTTTTTCTACTAGTTCTTCCCATGTGAATTTTCAATTTATAAATTTATTATACTTTTTTACCTGAAATTTTAGGTTGTCCCTAAACAGTTAATGAAAGATAATCTCATTGGGTACTCTTAGTCAGTTCCCCAGAGACCTATTTGGCAATTTAAACTGGTGGGATGATATCAGATCCAGAGACCCCAAAATATGCATCTTGTAGCCCCCTCAATGGATTTTAAGCCTGTGGGCCTTTCCATACAGCATCATTAAATTCCCTTTCAGGCCAGTAACATGAGAGTTTCTGAGGTCTGATTTTGCTTTCTCCATGTTGGGTGGGATACTGCTGAGGGGTGCACCTCCAAGTGATGCTCCTAGGCTAGGAATGTTTCTCAGTTAATGCAAACTGATCCTGTTCTGGTTTCAGCCCATTCTGCACCAAATTTAAAAGAGCTGTGTTTCTTTTACTGAAGTCCCCACCTTAATAGATTGTAACTGCTGCAGTTCCACATCAGCCATGACTGGAGGTGGAGATTCCATGGACCATCCTAACTGTTCCTAATCCTGAGGCTCTGCTTTTTATCTTTCTATTCTTACTATCCCTGAATAGTCCTGATACATTCCATGTATTAAGAACTCAAAACTGTTCAATTAAAACAATTGCATTATTAGTCTTAATTTCATTCTATTTTAATTAAGTAAAACTTAAATGCAATATCCACATTTGATTAGTGTTTAGTTTATTTGAGAACAGTCCCAGAGTCTCAACAATGAGCTACTATTTTACCTCTGTTTAAACTTGAAACTCTTTCCCTATCACTCTAGTATGTGGCTATTCCTGGTAAACATTTTCAAACCAAAAAAGAACAAACTAGTTAACAGTCCTTTTCAACATTTTTAAATGAATAATTGTTATCTATTTTCTATCAATATGAGTTCAAATTCCAGATACAGGGTACGTATTTAGCGACCCAGTGAACCAATTCAGAAAGTTGTCAATATTCTATTTGTATGTAGGAAAACCAGATAAAAACACAATATGATAAAGTTTGTAAACTGTAACCCTCTGCACATAGCCCCCTGGTTTTCCATTCATGTACGAGCACTTTAGAGTGTAATAAACCTTGAATTCATATCTATATATGCGTATATACACTTCCTCTCCACACACGTAAATATACTACATTATTATTTAGAGAAACTTTGAAGACTTTAATGGTCTTAGTGTGACGTCAAACGTGTTTCTAGTACAAAAGGGGCTATGTGATCTTTAAATTAATCAAGCAATGTACAATAATACAAGATTCTGACAGAGAAACAAGCTTGAATTTAGGCTATATACTTTATAGACTGCTTCCCATTTAGCTCCTTATACACACACAAACTCACACACACAATTACTAGAAACATGATTAATTTAGGTTTGTCTCTGTAAGTAAATTTCCTTATGTGTTTGGTTTAGCTTATGAAAGGTTCAAAGTAAGCACATCTTGTTATAAACATTTCCATTTTTCATACACAAGCCCATACTTTTGTATTTAACAACTACCCGTCTGGGTGTGCAGTGGCTTATGCCTGTAATTCTAGCACTCTGAGAGTCCAAGGTGGGAGGAGCTCAGGAGTTTGAGACAAGAATGAGCAAGAGCAAGCCCCCATCTTTACTAAAATCAGAAAAAATTTCCAGGCATTCGGATGGTTGCCTATAGTCCCAGCTACTTGGGAGGCTGAGGTAGGAAAATTTCTTGAACCCAGGACTTTGAGATTGCTGTGAGCTAGGTTGATGCCAAGACACTCTGGCCTGGGCAATAGAGTGAGGCTCTGTCTCAAAAACAAAACAAAGAAACAGAAAAAGCTACTGTATATTTTTTTCATAAAAGGTTGCTTTTCAATTTGTTCTATCCAATCTATAATAGCCATTTATACTCCACTGTTCTCAAATTTTATTTATTTATTTATTTATTTTATTTTTACTATCCAATTTATCTATTTTTTTATTAAGTCATTTGTATATAGATCATGAATACATTTATGCCATTATGGGATTCAATATGTTGATTATTTGTACAAATTGGAGTGATTACACCCTACTAATCAACATAGCCTCCACCTCATTTACCAAATTACAGCATTAAAACATTTATGATCTACAACTGATAAATCAAACTTCTGCTTGTAATATGCTCCATAGGTATGCTCGCCCCACAAAACCTCCCTCTATCAACCCATCCTCCTCCCTTCCCTCTCCCTCCCTTTCCTTCCTTTATCCTAGGCTATAGTTGTGATTCATTTTTCATATGCAAGTGTGAGTGATTATGAATTGGTTTCATAGTAATACTGAGTATATTGGAATTTTTTTCCATTTCTGAGTCCTTGATTGTTTTTCCCCCTTTACTATTGTTGCTATATAGAAAGGCTATAGACTTGTGAGTGTTAATTTTGTATCCTGAGACGCTGCTGTATTCCTTTATCACTTCTAGGAGTTTTGTAGCTGAATCCCTGGGGTTTTCCAGATATACAATCATATCGTCTGCAAAGAGTGACAGTTTGATCTACTCTGGTCCTGTTTGGATCCCCTCAATTGCCTTCTTTTGCCTGATTGTGGTGGTTAAGACTTCCATTATAATGATAAAAGCAGTGGAGACAGTGGGCATCCTTGCCTGGTTCCTGATCTGAGTGGAAATGATTTCAGTTTTACTCCATTTACTACAAAATTGGTTGTGGGTTTGCTGTAGATGGCCTCTATCAGTGTAAAAGAAGTTCCTTCTGTACCTATTTTCTTAAGCATTCTGATCAAGAAAGGATGCTGGATATTATCAAAAACTTTTTCTGCCTCAATTGAGAGAATCATAAGGTCTTTATTTATTTAATTTGTTTACGTGGTGTATTATATTCATGAATTTATGTATATTGAACCATCCTTGGGACCCTGGGGTGAAACCCACATGGCTGTGATGTATAATTTGATGTGCTGTTGGATTCTGTTTGCTAGGATCTTTTTGAATATTTTTGCATCAATATTCATTGGAGATATTGGTCTATATTTTTCTTTTCTTATTGGGTCTTTTCCTGGTTTGGGTATCAGGGTGATATTTGCTTCATAGAATGTGTTGGGAAGTATTCCTTTGTTTTCTGTTTTGGAAAAGGTTAAATAATATACATACTAGTCTCTCTTTAAAGGTTTGGTAGAATTTTGATGTGAAACCATCTGGTCGTGGGCTTTTCTTTTTGGGGAGATTTCTTATAGTTGATGCTATTTCAGAACTTGTCATAGTCTTGTTCAACATTTCCACTTCTTTCTGGCTAAGTCTAGGAGGGTGGCATGTTTCCAAGTATTGATCTATTTCCTTCAGATTTTCATACTTTTGAGAATAGAGTTTTATGTATTATTCATTAAGGATTTATTGAATTTCTGAGGAGTCTGCTGTTATTTGGCTTTTATCATTTCTGATTGACGAAATTAAGGATTTTAGTCTTATACTTCTGGTTAGATTACTCAACACTTTATCTATTTTATTGACCTTTTCAAAAAACCAACTCTTTGATTGGTTGATATGTTGTATGATTCTTTTGTTTTCAATTTAATTTAGTTCTGCTCTAATTTTAGTTATTTGTTTTCTTCTTCTGGGTTTAGGGTTGGAATGTTCTTATTTTTCCAGTTGTGTGAGATGTCCCATTAAGTTGTTGACATTCACTCTTTCCTTTCTTTTGATGAAGGCTTGCAACAGTATAAATATCCCTCTTAGGACTGCCTTTGTGATATCCCAGATGTTCTGATAGTTTGTGTCTTCACTATTGTTTTGTTCCAAAAATTTGGTAATTTCCTTCTTAATCTCATCTATGACCCAGTTATTGTTTAGTGTGAGGCAATTTATTTTCCATGTTTTTGTATGAGTATACAGATTTCTGTTGTTACTGAGTTCAACTTTTATTCCATGATGGTCTGAGAAAATACACGGAATAATTACTATTCTTTTAAATGTGCTGAGGTTAGACTTGTTACCTAAGATGTGATCAGTTTTGGAGGATCATCCATGGGCTGATGAGAAGAATGTGTATTCAGTTTTGTTCAGATGAAATGCTCTGTAGATGTCTGTTAAATGCAAATGTTGAATGGTTAAGTTTAAGTCTAAAATTTCTTTGCTTAGCTTCATTTTTGAGGATCTGTCTGATACTGCCAAATGAGTGTTTGTCCTACAATTATGGTGCTGGAAGAAATCAAGTTGCTTATGTCTGTTAGAGTCTGTTTTATAAATTGAGGTGCATTCTGGTTGGGTACATAAATGTTAATAATTGAAATCTCATCATGTTGAATGTTGCCCTTAACAAATATGAAGTGACCATTGTTATCATTCCTTAGTTTTTTTGGTTTCAAGCCTATTGTATCTGTGAATAAAATTGCAAACCTGCCTTTTCCTGCTTTCCATTTGCCTGAATTATAGATGACCATCCTTTCACCCTGAGTCTATGTTTATCTTTTAAGATAAGGTGAGATCCTTGAAAGCAGCAGATGTCTGGCCTAAGTTTTTGTATCCAGTCAGCCAACCTGTGCCTCTTTAGAGGACAATTTAAGCCATTCATATTAATTAAAATTATCAATAAGCAAGATAATATTTTGGGTATCTAGTTTTTTGAAAGTCCAATGGACATTTTTAATCCTTTCACCAATGCAGAAGTTAGAATTTGATCAAAAGTTTCTGAGGGAGTTTACTTTGGTAGTGGAGGATTGTGCTGATTATGGAGAATAGGTCTGAGAATATCCTGGAGAGTTGCTTTAGTTATGGCAAATTTCTACAACATGTGAATGTCATTAAAGTATTTAATTTCTCCATCATAAATGAAACCCAGTTCAACTGGATACACGATCCTGGGTTGAAAGTTATTTTGTTTAAGAAGATTAAAGTTCTATGGCCGCCCTCTTCTTGTTTGAGAGCTTTCAGCAGAGGGATCTGCAGTCATTCTAATGTTCTTCCCTTTGTAGGTTATGGTTTTCTTATGTCTGGCTATTTCCAGAATTTTCTCCTTCATATTAACTTTGGCGAAGCTTACTATAATGTGCCCATGAGAATTTTTATTTGGATTGAGTTGTGCGGATGTTTTAAAATGGTCTGCTATCTGAATTTCAGTTCTTTTGCAATGTATGGAAAATTCTCCTTTATTACTTCATGAAGTAAAGCCTCTGTATCCTTGAGAGCAACCTCGTCACCTTCAGGTATTCCTATAAGGCAAATATTAGATCTCTTTGAATTATCCCAGAGCTCTCTGAGAGAATGATTTGTTTTTATTGTCCACTTTTTTTCCTCTTTGAGTGTTTAGTAGCATTCAAAAGCTTTGACTTCAATGTCAAAGGTCCTTTCTTCTGCCTGCTCCATTCTGTTACCTAAGGATTCTACTGTATTTCTCAGATCTTTGAGGGCTGCAAATTCTTGCCTTAATGTGTCAAAATCTTTGGTAATTTTGTCTTTGAATTTGTTCAATTCTTGAGACATCTTTTGTATTACTCTTTGACATTCTAATTCCATCTTTACCTCCATTTTGTTGATCTTATTTGCTATCTAAATTCTGAACTCTATTTCTGACATCTCTGCCATTTGTTTATGAACAGGATCTTGTGCTGTGGCTGCCATATCATTCCTTGGGGGAGTTGATCTACTCTGATTATTCATGTTGCCAGAGTTGTTCCGCTGATTCCACCTCATAATTGTTTTTCACTGTTGATTAGATTTGCTGGTAAGGTTAAATTGGATTGGAAGTTCCTGGAGTTGTGGTTAACCTGCTCTTTGTCAAGGATCTGGGATTGATGACTGCAGCTTTTTCCCCAATAGCTTTGCAAAGGACACATACCGTATTACAATCTGAGGCTGAGGAAACCTGCTTGGTGTACTGGGGTTAGGTGAGTCTGTCTTGTATTCAGCTGCTTCTTATCTGATCCTAGTGGATCAGTGACTCTTGTGAAATCTTAGCTGTGGAGAAATGCAAGCAACTAAGACACCCCAACCCCCATGGACAACAACTGTTAGAGAAAAATCAACCCTTCCTGTTACCCCACAACCAGGTTACGACCCGAGAGGGTCCTTGGGTGATTGTCCCAGGTTAGAAGTTATAAACCAATTGACCCAGTCAGTATGAACTCTCAAGTAGGAGGGTTCAAAAGGTCTCCAGCAACTACATGGTGGAGGGCTGCTGGGTGCTCAAATTTGGCTCAGTCCAGTGCTCTGTTGAGTCAGAATGGCCCTCCCAGTAGCAAAGTTGAACCAAGGGGCTGTGTCTCTTTCTCCACTTTGCTCCTCTTTCATATCCAGTCACTGGTGACCCCAGAGGGCTGAGGTCCTGCTCCCTCCTATAAGCAGATGTGCCGGGGCTTTGTGCCTGTGTGATTTAAAGAAAGGTCAATGCTCTCCTGGCCCAGCCACTACTCTCTACCACCAGCCAGCTGGGAGAGCATAGGCCTGCCTGCCTCGGGTACTCAGAAGCCACTGGTGAGTATTTCACTTGAACTCAGGCTAATCCTGAGGGTAACAAGTCAGCAAATGCTTTTCTCCCCCAGCCACTGTGCCTTTGCCCCTGCTGCTCTGCAGCACCGATATTCCTATAGAGCAAGTTCTGGTTTCCTATAACAGTCCTCAGAGATGTGGAGGTTTCTCTCCAAAATTAGCCCCCTGCAGGATCGCTCTGTTGTTGCTAGATCTTTGTGGGAAGTGACCCTGTGCAGATCCCAGGCGAATGCCATGGCTAGGGAGTTCTGGCTGTAAGAGCAGCTCCAGGAGCATGGGGCATACAGCAACAGGGTAGTGAATGCTGCCCATGGTTCTAGCAGGGCCTGGCACCTGGTGACTTCATCAAGGAGAGTGCTCCATCATGACTCTGGCCGGATGGACAGGGCGGGTGCCATGGCTCCCACAGGGCTGAGTGTGGGGGGCAGGGCATGGGACCCATGGCTCTAGCAGGGCTTGAGGCAGAGCATGGGACCTGTGGCTCTAGCATGGTCAGAGGTGAGGTTTTGGCTGGCATGGCTGGAGCATGGGACTCACAGCTCTAGCAGGACAGCTCTAGCAGGGTGGGGGGCAAGATTTTGACTGGGTGGGGGTGGGGCGCTTGAACTGGCAGGGGGGAGGGCACTGCTCAAGAGCTTCCTCCCACAGTCTCTGCGGGGGTTAGGCTTCTGGTTCATCAGGCAAGGGGGGAAGGGTGGAATGGAAGGTCAGAACGGCAGGGAAAATGTTAGTTCAATTTATCTGTCTGGTAAGAGAGTGTTCAGAGTCACAACCAGGTCCCTTTGGGGAAGTAAACCTCACATCCTACAGCTCTCACATGTGGGGTGATACAAGTGTTTTTAAGTTCACTACTCACCTGTAGAAAACCTAGAGGAGTAAATGAGGAGAAAATAAAAGAAAGAAACACAATTTTCTTGGGGGAGGGGATGGACACTTTTTCTTTGGGATAAATTTTGTACCTGAAGTTCGCGTTCTTGGAGTCACAGCTTGCCTCAGCAGAGGTGACCTGTAGTTATTGCTCTTCTCTCTAGGCTTGGCTCCCAGTCTTCAGCTCAGTTGGGTATTATCCTTCCCTCTGGATGAGAGTTTCTGTTGGAAGCTGGCTCCAGTCAGCCATCTTGCCCCCACTGACAATGAACAAGTCCTTACATTTTAAACAACATACCCAACTCAGAAGACAGAAATCCTTTTTAAAACATGAAATTTTTGCACACAATTAAGTTAAACCTTGTGGTCTTAAAAACTCAAACCCTTAGAAATTGTAGTGCTTGCATTTATAAATATGATAACTGACTCATACAGAGAGATGATGAACCCTAATTAGTAACGTATTTTGATACCCTTCATGGTAATTTCAGATAGCATTTTATTAGCTTCTCATTCCTTTGTTTACATGGAGTCTCACTGTTGCGCCAGGTTGGAGTGCTGTGGCATCAGCTATGCTCACAACAAACTCATACTCCTGGATTTAAGTGCCTCACCCTTCCAAGTAGCTAGGACTGATAGTTTCTGCCCCAACAACCAGCCAATTTCCCTCACTCATTCTTACAAACCAAGTGCAAAAATTATGAATAAGGTTTGGTATTTATATTTAGAAGCTTACTGCTGGATTTTTTAATATTCATTTGAAACATGTAGGATTTGGGGGCTTTTTGTATTTTGCTAATTTGTTTGAAATATATCATAACACTCTTTTCCATTGTTTTTCATAAACATGTCCACAATAACCATTCTCTTGCTAGATATTTTTGAAGAATGGGAGTTGTGACCATGCTAGTTAGGTAAAATTTAGGTGAATTAAAACATTAAAAAGTTGCTTTAGGTTCCACTCTTGCTATGTTCCTGGTCCTTTTAAAAATGATGTAAGCACTCTAAATTGTATTTAAAATCAGCACATTGTACCCCATAAATGCATTAAAATACACATTAAAAAAACAAATAAAAATTGTTTTTAATTAAGTTCATGTAAAGGATCTTTCCTTCTCTAAAATTCCTTCCTCCCTTCCTTCCTTCCTTCCTTCCTTCCTTCCTTCTTTCCTTCCTTCCTTCTTTCCAGAATCTCACTTTATGTCCTAGGTAGAGAGCCATGATGTCACATCTCACAGTGACCTCAAATTTTTGGACTCAAGTGATCTTCTTACATCAGCCTCTGGACTGGGACTACTGAAGCCTGCCATAATCCCCAACTACTTTTTCTAGTTTTAGTAAAGATGGGGTCTAGCTCTTGCTCAGGCTGCCTCTAATTCCCATGTTCAAGCAATCAACTTGCCCAAGGCTTCCAAAGTACTAGAATTATAGGTGTGTACCACTATACACAGTTCTTGAAATTCCATGTTTCTATTGCAAAGTCCCCATGACTCAGAGGTCTCTTTCCTTTGTCCACTTATCCCACAAAGAGAAAGCAATAAAGATAAGCATCTTCTGAGAACCATAATGCAGTAGGTTTTAAAGAAAAACCCTTAAATTGCAAACTAAAAGTTTTTTAAGTAAGGAAATAGAAGTTATTAAATGCTTTGTTAAATTAATATTTTCCCATCCCAGAGTTCATTACTTTATTGCTCTTACACTTATTCTAACTTAAGAATATGTATTTTTTCTAGATATGCACTTATAAAAAGTATAGTCCTCTCTAACTTTCTCATTGGGAAGATTAAGATTAAATTAACTAAGTACAGTATTAATGTAGTAACAGTTTATTGTCATACTGCTTATTGTCTTGTGCTGTTTATTGTCTCATTTCAGTTTCATTAAATATTGTGCTAAAATAGTGATAAGTGGTTGATACAGGAAAGTTCAGATCCTTTATCCAATTTTTGAGGATATGCTGCATTTTCTGTATTATCTTTATGTATTTAGGATTGTATTGCTTAGGTTTATATTTAATATGAAACTTCATGAAATAAAGGTTTAATGAATCAGGTTTCTCTGTTTTCCCAAACCCACTGCCTACTTAGCATTTTAGACATGCCTTTTTGACTATGCTACCTACATTCTATTCTTTTTACTGCAGAAATTTCCTCACAAAACTAGTATGGTCTGCTTCAGTGAAATGTATGTATTCTAGTGTCATGAGCTGAATTATGTTCCCCTCAAATTCATATATTGAAGCCCTAAGCCCAGATTAATTGATATTATGACTGTATTTGAAGATAGAGCCTTTGTAGAGGGGATTAAGTGAAAATGATGTTTAAGGTGGATCCTAATCCAATTTGACCTTGAGTTCTTATAAGAAGAGGAAATTAGAATACAAAAGAGACCTAGGGTGAACTTGCACAGAGAAAGACCATGTAAGGACACTGGTAAAAGATAGTTATCTTCAAACAAAGGAGAGGCCTCTAGAAAAATCAAACCAACCATAACTTTGATGTTAGACTTGTGACTCCCAAAACATTAGAATATAAATTTTGTTGTTCAAACCTCCTTGTCTGTGGTATTTTGTTTTTGAACTCCTAGATAACTGTAGTATTTAGAGTTATATACACAAATAAGACAAGGAAAGTGGATACCTAAGCCTTTCACATAGTGGTTAAAGAAAAATAATCTCTGGATTAGATTACTAAAAATATGTAGAATATCAATAAGTTGACCATCCAAGGGACTGGAACAATCTGGGCAACATACAGAGGTATTCCACATAAGGAACTAAGCTAACTCTACTGAAACATAAGCGTGGCACAATTCTAGTTTATTAAAATAAAGTTAATTTAAGGAGGTGGTCAGTATAGGGATGTTGTCAACTGTGACAGTTTTACTGTACTTTCTTAGCTTTCAGGGCAGTGGATATTATTACATCATCACAAAGAAGCATAGAACAGTGTAAAATTGGGGGCCAATAAACATTGTAGATTAAGTCATAAGTCAATTTTTTTTTCTTCCCGCGTTGTACTTCTTCTTGCTCGGCATCTTGGGGCCTCTCTCGCTGCACCGGGCCCAGAGCCGCCGCCTGCAGCCTCCTGGGACCCAGGCCTGCTTGCGACCCACCTGCTGCAGTTTCCCCTGGTCCTGGTGCCAACGGCTTCACCCCCGCCATTCCCTCACGGGTCCTAGCACCGCAGGATGCGACGCCACTCGCTGGGCCCAGGTGCCCTCCCCCTGGAGCCTCTAGACTGAGCGCGTCAGTCTCCGACAGGACCCATAAGTCAATTTTTATACTCTTAATAATGGTAAGAGTTTTAAGTCAAAAGGCAAATATATGTCCAGAGCATTACTGCTTCCTGATCCAAATATTAAGAATTCGTACTCCTTGGCCATTTGTTTCATACACAATTACTTTTAGAGTGAAGAATAGTATCTTATATCCATATTCAGTGAAGATGGGAACAGCTGGAAACTACAAATGAGAGAACTGGAAGAAAAAGTTCATCCATAGCACACTATGTATTTATACAGTCTCAGCTCTTGTATTGCTGAATGCTATTTCTATTTTGAGAGTGTAATACCATATTACTATCATATGGTACAATTTAGTGTCTTCTAAATGTATCTTTCTTTGTCAAGTTTTTTGATCATTTTACAAATTACTGTTCTATTATAGTGTGTTAATTAATATCCGGAACATAGTACTAAAATTATGGAGTGGTTTCCTTTTTGCTTAGGAATTCATCTTTCAAATTTTTGCATTTTCTGGTATTAATCATGTTTGTTGGCCCAATGTTATTATAAAGAATTCTCAGGGTTGCAATGTGGTTACTTTCATTGCTCAATAAGATACTCCCTTCCCCCAACCATCCCTCTTCATTGAAGCACAACAATGTTTTATTGATTTTATCTAGAATTTCAAATTCATGAATGCTAAATTATGCCAATACACCAAGCAATAAATTACCCCCTGCTGTTAGGCAGTAACTATACAACAGCAAACATATGGATTAAAAGAGAAAGCAATTTATGTAATCATAGGAATGCTGCATGTTCTCAATGAACATACCAGACTGCAGCATAATAAGGGATTTATTTCTGGTCCATGAAGTCATTCTATCTAATTCAATCAAATTTATCACCTTTTAAGCATTCATGTATCTTAATTGAATGACGTATATTAGGAGAAGAACAGTTAACTACATATTTCTTCACCATTTGATAGAAAAAATGTGTCCATATGGGCAGGGCCAGATATTTCTCAATGACATATTCTGTTGGGGAATCTAGTGTTTCCTTTTCTCAATTCATCTAGCTGGAGACAGGTCAAGACTCCAAAGTTTGGATTTAGCCATTAACTTTGGCTACAAAGGATCTTGAAAAAGTTCTCAAGAGGAAGTAGATTTCCCAAACTGGACTAAGAGTAGATGATTGGGTAGAAAGCTTTAAAAATATTCTCAGAGATTTTTAGAAAGCAATTTACTTAAAGAAAATTTAAATCTTTTTTTTATTAAGTCATTTGTACATAGATCATACATACATTTATGCAATTGTGGGATGTGATGTGTTGATTATTTGTACAAATTGGAGTACTTACATGCTACTAATCAACATAGCTTTCACCTCTTTTACCCAATTACAGCATTAAGACATTTGTGTTCTAGACTTGATAGCTCCAACATGTACTTGTATTATGCTCCATAGGTGTGGTCCCCCTATTAACCCTCCCTCTATCAGCCCACCCCCTTCACTTCCCCTCTCCCTCCCCCTCTGTCCTTCATCCCCTCCGTCCTTCATCCCTCCATCCTTCATCCTTCAGGCTATAGTTGTGATTCATTTTTCATATGCAAGTGTGAGTGATTATAAATCGGTTTCATAGTAGTGCTGAGTACTATAGATACATATATTTTTCCATTCCTGAGACACTTTACTAGGAAGAATATTTTCCAGCTTTATCCATTTAAACATAAAAGAGGTAAAGTCTTCATTTTTTTTAAAGCTGCATATTATTCCATGGTATACATATACCACAATTTCTTAATCCATTCATGAGTCGATGGACACTTCAGCTTCTTCCATGACTTGGCAATTATGAATCCAGCTGCAATGAACAATCTGGTGCAAATATCTTTATTTTTAAGTGATTTTTGGTCCTTTGGATGTACACCTAGAAGAAGAATTGCACGATCAAGCAGTAGATCTACATTTAGATCACCGAGTGTTCTCCAAATTTCCTTCCAAAAGGAACGTAATAGTTTGCATTCCCACCAACAATGCAGACGTGTTCCCTTTTCTCCACATTCTCACCAACATCTGTAGTTTTGGGATTTTGTGATGTGGTCTACTCTTACTGGAGTTAGATGGTATCTCAGAGTGGTTTTGGTTTGCATTTCTCTGATTATTAAAGATGATGAGCGTGTTTTCATGTGTCTATAGACCATGCACCTGTCTTCTTTAGAGAAGCTTCTGTTCATGTCTCTTGCCTAGAATGAAATGGGATCCTTGTATTTTTCTTAGTAATATGTTTGTGTTCTCTGTAGATTCTGGTTATTAGACCTTTGTCAGAGATATAACTTGCAAAAATCCTCTCCCATTCAGAGGGCTGTCTATTTGCTTTACTTAGTGAGTTCTTGGCAGTGCAGAAGCTTTTTAATTTGATCAGATCTGAGTAGTGTATTTTGGATGTTGCTTCCAGTGCCCGGTGGGTCCTCCTCATAAAGTATTCTCCCAGGTCAATTTTTTCAAGGATTTTCCCTGCACTCTCTCTAATAATTTTTAGAGTTTCATGTCTTAAGTTTAAGTCTTTTAGCCAGTGCTAGTCAATTTTAGTTAGAGGAGAGAAAGATGTGGGTCCAGTTTCAATCTTCCACAAGTTGCCAGCCAATTCACTCAGAACCATTTGTTGAATAGGGAATCTTTCCCTCAATTTATATTTTTGATAGTCTTATCAAAGATCAAATAATGTAAGTGTCCGGGTTCACCTCTTGATCTTCAATTCTGTTCCGTACTTCTACCTCTCTATTTTTGTGCCAGTACCATGCTGTTTTGATCACTATCAATTTATAGTATAGACTGAAGTCTGCAAGCGTGATTCCTCCTGATTTGTTTTTATTTCTGAGTAATGTCTTGGCTATTTGAGGTTTTTTTCTATTTCCATATAAAATGAAGTACTAATTTTTCCGGGTCTTTAAAGTATAACAGAGGCATTTAATAGGCATGGCATTAAATCTGTAGATTGCTTCAGGTAGTACAGACATTTTAACAATGTTGATTCTTCCCACCCATGAGCATGGTGTATTTTTCCATTTGTTAGTATCTTCAGCTATCTTTTTTCTCAGAGTTTCATAGTTCTCTTTATAAAGATCTTTCATGTCCTTTGTTAGATACACTCCCAGATATTTCATCTTCTTTGGGACTATTGTAAAGGGAATAAAGTCCTTGATTGCTTCATTGTTTTTTCCCCTTGACTATTGTTGGTATATATAAAGGCTACAGATTTATGAGTGTTAATTTTGTTTCCTGAGACATTGCTATATTCCTTAATCACTTGTAGAAGTTTTGTTGTTGATTCCCTGGAGTTTTCCATTTATATATTCATATCATCTACGAAAAGTGACAGTTTGATCTCCTCTGGTCCTATTTGGATCCCCTTGATTGCCTTCTCTTGCCTGATTGCAGTGGCTAAGACTTCCATTACAATGTTAAAAAGCGGTGGTGATAGTGGGTATCCTTGCCTGGTTCCTGATCTTAGTGGCAATGATTTCAATTTTACTCTATTTAGTATGATTTTGGCTGTGGGTTTGCTGTAGATGGCCTCTATCAGTTTAAGAAATGTTCTTTCTATACCTATTTTCTTAATCATTCTTATCAAGAAAGGATTCTGGATATTGTCCAAAGCTTTTTCTGCATCAATTGAGAGAATTATATGGTCTTTGTTTTTTGATTTGTTTATGTGATGTAGTATATTTTTGGATTTATGTATATTGAACCATCCTTGGGAACCTGGGATGAAACACAACTGGTCATGGTGTATAATTTTTTTGATGTGTTGTTGGACTCTGTTTGCTAGGATCTTATTGAATATTTTTGTATGAATATTCATTAGAGAGATTGGTCTATAACTTTGTTTTTTTGTTGGTCCTGATTTGGGTATCATGGTGATATTTGCTTCCTAGAATATGTTAGGAAGTACTCTATCTTTTTCTATGTTTTGGAAAAGGTTAAGTAATATAGGTATTAATTCCTCTTTAAAGGTTTGGTAGAATTCTGTTGTAAATTAATCTGGTCCTGGGCTTTTCTCTTTGCGGAGATTTCATAGTTGATGCTATTTCAGAACTTGTTATATGTTTCTTCAACATATCCACTTATTTCTGGCTGAGTCTAGGAGGGTGACATGTTTGCAAGTATTGATCTATTTCCTACACATTTTCATACTTCTGAGAATAGAGTCTTATGTAGTATTCATTAAGGGTTTGTTGAATTTCAGAGATTTCTCTTGTTATTTGGCCTTTATCATTTCTGATTGATGAAAATAGGGATTTTACTATTCTACTTCAGATTATGTTAGCCAAGGATTTATTTATTTTATTGACCTTTTCAAAAAACGAACTCTTTGATTGGTTTATCTGTTGTATGATTCTTTTGTTTTCTATGTAATGAGTTATGCTCTAATTTTAGTTATTTCTTTTCTTCTGCTGGGTCTTGGGTTGGAATGTTCTTCCTTTTCCAGTTTCTTGAGATGTCCCATTAAGTTGTTGACTTCCTCTCTTTCTGTTCTCTTGGGGAAGGCTTGCAACGCTATAAATTTTCCTCTTAGGACTGCCTTTGCGATATCCTGGAGATTCTGATATTTCATGTCTTCACTGATATTTTGTTCCAAAAATTTGGTAATTTCCTTCTTGATCTCATCTATGACCCCGCTACCATGCAGCATGAGGTTGGTTAGTTTCCATGTTTTTGTATGCATATGCAGATCCCTACTCTTATTGAGTTCGGCTTTTATTCCATGCTGGTCTGAGAAAATACAAGGAATGATTTCTATTCTTTTAAATTTGCTGAGGTTAGATTGATGACCTAAGTTGTGATCAATTTTGGAGTACGATCCATGGGCTGATGAGAAGAATGTGTATTCAGTTTGGTTAGGATGCATTGTTCTGTAGATGTCTGTTATATGCAAATGTTGAATGGTTAAGTTTAAGTTTAAAATTTCTTTACTTAGCTTATTTTTGGAGGATCTATCCAACACTGCCAGAGGAGTGTTAAAGTCCTCAACAATTATGATGCTGGAAGAAATGAAGTTGCTCATGTTGGTTAGAATTTCTCTTATAAATTGAGGTGCATTCTGTTTGGGTGCATAAATGTTGATAATTGAAATCTCATTATGTTGAGTGTTGCCCTTAACAAATATGAAGTGAACATCCTTATCTTTCCTTACTTTTGTTGGTTTAAAGCCTATTATATCTGTGAATAAAATTGCAACATCTGCTTTTTTCTTCTTTCCATTTGCCAGAATTATAGATGACCATCCCTTCACCCTGAGTCTATGTTTATCTGTAAAGGTAAGGTGAGATTCTTGAAAGCAGCAGATGTCTGACCTGAGTTTTTATATCCAGTCAGCCAACCTGTGCCTCTTTAGAGGACAATTTAAGCCATTCAAATTAATTGAGACTATTGATAAGCCAGATAGAGTTTTGTGTATCAAGTTTTTGACAGTCCAGTGGGCATTTAAATCATTTTGCCACTATGGAAGTTGAAATTTGATCAAAAATTTCTGAGTGGATTTACTTTGGTGGTGGAGGACTGTGTTGTTCATTATAGAGGATAAGTCTGCGAATATACTGGAGAGCTGGTTTAGTTATAGCAAATTTCTTCAACATGTGAATGTTATTAAAGTATTTAATTTCTCTATCATAGATGAAACTCAGCTTAGCTCAATACAGGATCGTGGGTTGAAAAATATTTTGTTTAAGGACATTATTCTTTTTTTTTTAATTAACATGTATTTTATTATACTTCATTACATTATTTCCCTTCACCCCCTAGTGGTAAGACAGAATTTATTCACAGAAAAGAATACAGTAAACACTAAGGCTCCTGGTAGAGGGAGAGAATTCTAGTGGGGAGAGAGAAGCTCTCTCCGTTTCTCTCCCAGTCTTTCCCCATCTCCTCCTTTAGAACTTTAGTCTCAGGGTATATATAGGTGTATGGGTTCCTTGGCCAGGAAATGAATGAATACAGTCACTTCCACCAGGGGCAAGGTGAATGAATGTATCAATGAATGGATACAGTCCATTCATGGAATTGAGGCCTAGGAAATTCACAAGAAATTGACCTAGGCAGAGGAGATGGGGGTTCCACATTTAGTCTTAAGTGTGAAGTGAAGGAGACACCAAGGCACAGGTGTCTCCTCAGCAGTTGTCCAGCCTTTTTGGC